>OX578149.1:48311169-48357095 GCA_951213105.1 Amaurobius ferox
CTCAACGATACAGCCACATGGCCGAAATAACGTCAAAAGATCCGACACATTTCCAGACTATAACATAAACGAAAATAACAAAAAATAAGCAGAAGGAAATTGGATGGAATATAATGAAAGTGCATTAAGCAAACATATAAGCAATCTAACCAACAATCCACAATGATTCGGATAGAATTATATATATATATATATATATATATATATATATATATCCAGAGGGTGTTTACACATTATTGCAACGATTTTGAAAAAAATATATATAAACAAAGATAAGAATTTTATTTCTAATATGTTCAATCTGATAGCCCTTTTGTTGAACTATCATATTACATCTTGATTTCCTAGATAAAAGTGCTTTTCTAAAAATATCAAGGTTGATTTTGTTCCACTCCTCCACCACAATCTTGCAGAGTCCATCCAATGTTTTAGGATGACATTTATAAAGACATTGTTTTAAAAGTCCAAATTCACAGTAATCCATATGAGATAGGTCGGGGGATTTTGGTGGGATACATTTAAATGGAATAGCCTCAATTTCGATTTCATTTCTCATATTTCAAAAAATATAGTAGTAGATTTAGAGGTGTGGCTGGTAACCTTATCCTGATGGAACTTAACACAGTGAAGATTGTTTGGGTAAAGTGATGGAATGTATTTTTGAAAACAGATATTAAAATATATTTCTGATAATAATCCGAGATAATTTTGACATTTTTTTCTACTTTCCTTATTTTAAGTTTTCCGTTATAAGAGAATCAAGCAATAACCATAAAACCTTTAGCAAAATTTTCCTTGTTTTCTCTGAACCAACCTTTGTTGGGTATGCATTTTTTACCTTTTTCCCAGTCAAATGTAAACTTTGACGCTCCTTTCCTTTTTTATTAATTATGTCATATAATTTGCTCGTATAATTATTAAAACCATGCTTTTCATATCTTTTTTTAATAATCGAATAAGAGTATTATACTTTAACAAGAGTATTTCTCTTCGGAAATCGTAAAAATATAATCTTCGATCCATTGTTTATTTTCTAGCAACATTTTAAAGCAAATAATATTTTTAATGATGCAGACGATAATTAAACCCTATTTCGACTTGATGCCAGTCAGTTCTTATTTTTTTAAATTTAAATTTAATTGATGGAGAAAGTCAAAATCGATACATAAATGTGTCAACAAACACCCTCTGTATGTCAGGAAAATGTAATAATAAAAATAATCAATTTAAGTAACCGTGAAATATTAACATCAGCATAGAAACAAAAACACCGCCATAATGACGTTAATAGAAAAGAACAGCGCCGGCCCAATTTCGAAGATTACAAGAATTAAATTCATCTTCAGGTCTGAGTATTTAATTCTAATTAACCGAAACAAATGCCTGTTTCAGATTGGGCAATAGTAAATTACTCTAAATACCCAAACTCAGACTACAGGCACCAAAAAAATGAAAAATTGAAGATAAGTATAATTAGTAAATCTATTATTACTATGAGGCAGGAACCCTTCTTCTTTCACCAGGTGTAAATACGATCAACCGCAACAGTATGGAAAAGATTGAGGAGTGTAATAAGGCAAAATTGTCCTTATCAAAATTACTACACTAGGACTTACTTATGATGCCTTCACTAAGTGTGGAGCATGTAAACTCCCGGTTCTCAAGCCGGAAAGACATACACGCAAAATATGAATAAATACACTTAACTAAATTGACCAATTTTATTTAATATTTTAAGTTATAGATATCCATTTTTTCTTGATTAATAATACTACTCGTAAATCTCTTATTATAAGATATATAACACTGAGAATATTTCATTAATACATATTTATACACATAATATAATTGACATATATTTTTAAACAATTTCTTTTAAGCTATCGAACTCAAAATAGTTCTTTTAGTTCAAAATATAAGAACTCATTACTATAATAGAGACTCGTACGAACTGATTGTTCATTATTAGAATAATCGTTAACTGTGTGCCTTCCGTGCTAATTAGTGACAAATGAAACCTAATTACCTCTTCTCTTTTGCATTCAACACTTATTCCTGCAATCACTATGCCGTGTGACACGCTTGTACATCACATATCTGCACCACGCTTTCATTTTAGCGCTCACACTAGATGTATTTTTGCACAAAACCAAGAGACATGTTGTTAGTTCGTTCGAAAAATTGAAGTCTTCTGAACTTTCTAGAACAAAACTTTGGGGCGCTTTTTTCTTTCCCCGATTGGTTTCCTATCACTTCTACCATTTGTCGTTGATGCAGAAGGGGATGACCACTGTTTATGTATGATTGTGTTGCAATTGGTTCCCTCTGCTGCATTTAGATAGCTCATTATTTTTCTTGGCATTTGTAATTGGGGATGGAACATGTAATACAAATATTGTATTACAAGGAGCACCGGAATAAACATGACGAAATACAACCTAGGCGGCAGAACATACGTTCACAACGACCCATCCATTGAGTCAGAGCCGGATACAGGACAACTACCCATATAAGTAAAACAGAACATGAACATGAAACATAGATGAAAATTTCTACAAGTGATATATATATATATACAAAAGCTATAAAATTTAAAAACCCTATACCATACCAATATATATATATATATATATATATATATATATATATAATATAATACATATTATATAATATATAATATAATATATAATATATATTATATATATATATATATATAATACAAAAGTAATCAGATGAAGAAAATGAAAGCATACAAAAGTATGAAAAGGGCTTAACGTAGATGGCGCAATGGTGCATGTCATAAGGTAAACTTGTCCTTATCAAAATTACCACTATAGGACTTACCTATGATGCCGTCGCTAGGGGTGGAGCATGTAAGCTCCTGGTTCTCAAACCGGGAGAGACCAACACACAAAATATAAATAAATACACTTTACTTAATTGATCAATTTATCTTAATATTTTAAGTTATAGATATCCATTGTATCTTCATTAATGATACTATTATTAAATCTATTATTATAACACATATAACACTGACAATATTCCATTAATACATATTTACACACATAATAAAATTGACATATATTTTTAAAACAGTTTCTTTTAAGCAATCGACACTCAAAATAGTTCTTTAATTCAATATCTAAGAACTCGTTAATATAATCTACTCTTACGAACTGATTGTTCATTATTTAAATAATCGATAAAAGTGTGCCTTCCGTGATAATTAGTGACAAATTGAAATCTAATTTACCTCTACTCTTTTGTGTTAAGTACTTATTCGTGCAATCTCAATGATGTACGAAACTGTTGCACATCTCATAATTTGCAACAAGCTTCCATTTTATCGCTCACATTCGATATACTTTTTTTTCACAAAACCAAGAAACATGATGTTATCTCGTTCGAAAATTTGAAGTCGACTGAACTTTTTGGAATACGGCTTTGGGGCGCTTTTTTCTTTCCCCCATTGGTTTCCTACCACATCTACCATTCGTTGTTGATGCAGAAGGGAATGACCACTGTTTATGTATGCATATGTTGTCATTGGTTCCCTCTGCAGCATTTAAATAGCTCATTAGCTAGGTTGTCATCCGTAATTGAAATTACAAAATGTCGTGCACGCCGTACGACAGTGCACAAGTACGTAAAGCAGTTATAGCAAATAAAATTATTAAGGAAAAAATGGGAATCAAGCCAACGGGAAAACATTAATGGCCGAGGGGAATTGTGACCCTAATTAATTGTGACCCTGCAATAGCATGCTATAACCGGGAACGAGGGGTCACAATCCCCCTCGGTCATTAATGCTTCCCCGTTGGCTTGATTCCCATTTTTTTCCTTAATAATTTAATTTGCTATATATATATATATATATATATATATATATATATAGAGAGAGAGAGAGAGAGAGAAAAGCGAGGCCACACATGTAACTTCTTTTAACTGTTTTACAACAATGTGATTATGTACATCGAAGGAGATTTATAGACGGCCATTTTTCAAAAAAAGAAAAAGAAAAAAAAATACCAGTGCTATTAGTCGAGAATCCACAAAATTTTAATAGATTAAAATGTTCCACTAAGTTGTGTATCTAACTTCAGATCTTTAGGAAGTAGGAAAGTATGTTAAAAATGCCATCAAAGAAGTAGAAACAGACATCCAGACAGATAACCATCGGTCATGACGAATTCAATAAAATATTTTTAAAAGGTATGATTGGATATATGATGAAAAATTGCTTACAAAATTGCAAAAGCTTAAAAAGTATAAAATGAAATATTATAAACAAAATCTTTTTAAATTACACAGTTTTAGTAGAAGGCACTAAAAAAAATAATATTTAGCTATCACAACATTCTTTGTCCTATGGGAGTAAAAATAATACCGTGGGGCTCCCATAAAATAATTGTATTTGGATATTAACAGAAATTTGACATTTATTGTTGCTTATAACCGAGTACAAGTGATTATGGAATGGTTTCAAACGGTATACAGATAGACATTTTTCACCAGAATTTCTAACATACAGCAGTTACCATACATTGTAAAGTTGGATGTAAAGTAGCTATAAACACATAGAATAAAATCCATGATTATAATATCAATGCATGGTTTGGAAAATTGTTTTCCGAAGTTTTACGGCAGATTAGTTTCAAAGTAGTCGTCTGAGAGGAAGTGTTCGTACAAATCTTATTTGAAAATTTAATATACAGGGAGGTTAGACTAAAAGTATACCTGTTCAGAGCGCTGTAGAGAAAACACCAGTGGTCATAAGAACGTCAAATCTGTGTGGCAAGCATTTCAGAATATGGAGAAATGAAAGACGCAAAAATATAAATAGTTCAAAAGTGACCGATAGGGAAAGATATAAAACTGCGAACAGTTCTTAGTAAAAGCGTAATAAACATAAACTCATCTCCAACAACGAGGATGCCCTAGCTCTGCCATATTCCAACAAGATAGAGCACCTCCCCACATTGACCGTTCTATTCAATAGTTGTTGCGATAACAATTTACAGAAAACCGAGTAATAAGTCGCGCATCCCCATCTTTATGGCCACTCCGTTCAACCATGTGACTGGCTGTGGGGTTACCTGAAAATCATATTTTATCGGGGAGATATTCCTAATCTTGCAAATTTGTAGGACAGCGTCATCTTGCACACGCGCAACATCACAACAGATCAGTTACTTGCAGCTGTCCAACACGCTGTCACACGGTAACAGTGATTGCTTCTTCAACACTGTGGACACATTTAACATTGCCAATGACCTGTCCTTCTACAGCCTTCTTCCGTTCTGCGTTCCATGTGTAACATGTTCTAGATGCATTAATTAAATTGACATGTGGATATTTATGACTATTGTCAGTATGCATCGCACGCTTATACCACTTACAATTCGTAATTAATATGCATAACGACTGCTAAAGCCATTTCATTGAAATATGTTTTCACTAGGGACTGTTCGCAGCGCCATCTCTTCCCCTATCTGTCATTTTTGGAACTATTTTTGTATCATTCATTTCCCCATGTCCTGAAATGCATACCACGCAGATTTGGCGTTCTTATGACTATTGGTTTTTCTCTAAAGTACTCTGCACAGGAATACTTTCTTTTATAACCACCAGGTACATGTAAAAGGGGAAATCACTATACAGGGTGAGTCGGAATTGTTTTTACAAAAGCAGAGGGGTGATAGTACCCCACCAGACGAGCAATAATTACCATGGAACATAGGGTCGCATTGCACTCTGAGAGGCAGAAAAGAAGCACGTCGAACATGACACAGTCAGCGCCTCGGACGTCATTGTATGCCTGCCTACGTAGTATTTCCTACGCCAGACACGAACGCAGTTACCGTATGCAAACGTCCAGGGAGCAGAATCAGCATAACTGGCTCCTAGTAGGTTCAGGTGATAGCCAATCAGAGCACACGTTGACCTTTAAAAACCGGCACAACTTCAACGTTGCAAGTTATGTCCACTGGACTTTTTCTTCTGGGGCCACGTGAAATCTTTAGTGTACGAGACGCCTGCGGACTCGGCGGAAGGTCTCGTCGCGCGCATCGTTGTTGCCGCAGACCACATTAACACAACACCCGGAATCTTCGAGAGGGTGCGTCAGTCATTCCTTCGCCAGTGTGAACGGCACAACGACACGCGTGGTCGCCACTTTGAGCAGTTGCTGTGAGTTTGTCGCTGCACAATAAATCTGTTTGTGCAACGTTTGGTATCGTTCATTCGCTTTCCCAACACTGGTGTACGTGCAGGTTTGTATTCTAATTTTACACTTTTCTGCCTCTCTGAGTGCAATGCGACCCTATGTTCCATGGTAATTATTGCTCGCCTGGTGGGGTACTATAACCCCTCTGCTTTTGTAAAAACAATTCCGACTCACCCTGTATAAGAAAAGACCTTGTCTTAGTCTTTCTTCCTCTCCTTCCGTCTATCTTTAAGGCGTGGCGAAGAATTTATCTGATTATCGGAACAAGTTTGGCGACTTTTTTAAAAATAGTAGTAAGAAAGAAAGTGCTGCGGTTGGGAGGTAATATTTTACAACTTCATGCATCCCGACATTTGACGGGCTAAATCTTCTAGTTCTATATACACGCGCCGAAGCAAAATATCTCCTGAACTATGCGACTGAATTTGGTGATTTTTTCTTTTTGTCAATGTAGTTGAGTATACATAATATTTTGATATGATTGTTATCGTCTTATATAATGAAGCGCGGAATAATGGAAATCAATTAATATGTTTCTGTTTGCCTATATTGATCGCTTTTAAGTCAAGAACAGTTCAATTAAATTATATACTTTGGTCAACGGATTCTTCAGTTCAATTAGTAGCAGGTTTGTAGCTAACAATGTTTTAGATTTCATATCTCATTAATATACGAAATGAAAAATTAGAAAACGCGCCTCTAAGTATGTTACAGCATCTAGTATGGAACACTTAGTATGTCATAGCATTGTTAAAATGAATATTTCATTCTGATATGTTTTACATTTTGAATCACTAACAAATCCATATCTCCTGAAATATTTGAGCGATTTTGATGAAACTATTTTCAGGAAATGAGATTGAGTCCAGGAATTGCCTTTGATTTTAATTTTCCCCTCTAATACAGCTTGCGAAACATAGGTAATTAATATGTGTGTCGTTGCTTGTCCAATAACAGTTACTCTATGTATTTTCGTCCACTGAACATTCTTTCACCGATAAACCTTCTGTTTTACTGGATACGGCAATATAGAGTAATTGTTTGTTTGTTCACCCAGACCGTCGGACCTATCCGAAGGTTTATGATATTTGTTTGGATGGCCGGAAAGTTCCACCCAATTTAAACCGGGACCCAGTGAGGTTGGCATCCACGAGGACCATATCCTCCTTCCCCTACTACCAACCTTACGGAAAGACTTACGGACCCACATATTTAACGTGTAAGTACTCCCCTTAAACATAGGGATAGTTTGATTAGAGCTCAGAATCGAACTTGGGTCGCTGAATGGAATTCCTGCGAGCTAACTACTGGACTGTCCACCCCGTTATTGAGTAATTGCATATTGCTAGGATGCCCCGTATAGTACATATGTTCTGTTAGGGGGTCGAATAGTAATAACTAATATTAACCTAGAGATATGCTTGGTCCGGGTATGTCCTGGGGTGTCGGGAGATTTTAGAACCACAAAGGCTACAGCCAGGCGGGTGAACTCCCATCATATGACATCTAGTAAGTTATAGCATTGCTAAAATTAATATTTTATTCCTATACGTTTTGTGTTTTGAATCTCTAACTACACGATTATATCAATTTAATAAAATAACTAGTTTGCTAATTTAATTTAATAGTTTAAATAGACAGTTTATTATGTTAGTGACTTATCCTAGTTCCGTTTATATATTGTATTAAGATTACTTGCATACGAATAACATTTCACCAAATATTTGTTGTATGATGTTTTAACAATACAAATATGCAATGTCGGTGCATAGTTTATACACTTGTGTAGAAACTATTTTGTTTACCCCTCATGCTTTAATTACATACTCTTTTGTAATTGGCTGCAATGAGCAAAGGATCTTCGCGTTGCCAAATTTAGGTAAATAACTAGCAGCTCTCAAATTCTTATGATGTAATTTGTACCTTCCTCAGTTTGACGATTTGACTTCTATGTGCCTTTAGAATTATCTCAGTTGCTTATAAACACGTTATATTTTTGTGTAAATAGCGCTTTAATGTGAAATTATATGCTTGATCGTCTGAGGAATTCATAAAATAAAGTGATAATTTTGAACTTGCTTTCTCCAGAAGTGATTTAAGCTGAAGTATTAACAAAATTACCTAACATCAACTACAAAAGCCATGTTTCGCTTCCAGTTGTTCTTAGAGTTGCACGCAGAGGGTGTGTTAAGTATAATTAACAATCCCATTTACCAGCATGATTTATTATTATTAGTATTATTACTATTACAATTAAATATAGGTTTGGAATAATTCTTGTACCTAATTTGGACTTTGGATTAATTCTTTAATTATATAAAACACGCCCTAAGTACTATTATACTATTATATTCTTAAATTACTTTAACTTAAGAACAATGTATTTCTTCACGTAAAATATTAAGGTTTATGTAAAGTATCGTGATAAATTTATATGTTTTCACTATCTATAGATACTAATAAATAATATTTATCGATGAATATGTGACAATGTAGGAAAAATATCTCAAGAATAAATTGAGTTAATAAAATGAAATTTATTTTCATTATTTATATTGGTAAAGAAATGTATTTGCAAGTTACTTATAATAATTCTTTACAGAGACAAATTTGTGCAGGTAGCAGTTTATTTAGAAGTAACTAAAACATGTTCATATTTATGTACATTAATCGGTTTATTCTATTTTTTTTTTCAAATTTAGTGAATTTTAAATGTATAATCGTTTAATATCATATTTAAAAATTTAGTACTTCACTTTTTGTTGTATTGTTCATAACGACATTTATTCGGAAATTTCGATTATATGCTACTATCTGCTCTATATTTTCGTATTAAATACCAACCTACATTCAATACCAACGGTTCCCATCTCGTATATTCTTAATTTTTTAAGAAGTATTTAATTATAAGTTTTTCAGTTACAATTAGGATTTTTTTTCATATAAACTGCGAACTTTAAACTTAAGCAGCTGCGTTGGAGGGAGTGTATATGAACTTTTCTCTGCAAATATGTTTTTAATTTTTACAATATGTTGTTCTCAAAGTTGGTTTACGATTTTATTATTTTTTACTGTTTGTTCTCAGTTTTTTGTCATTTTATTATTTTTTATTGTTAGTTTTTTACTCTTTCATCCTTTTATTGATAATCTGAGTTTTTTAGTTTTTTAGTCGGTCTAATCCTTAATAAAAAATACTACCCATGCTAACATGTCTCTATTTTAGTAGTTAAACAATTTATGTACATTAATTTTCGTTTGAAAGATGCTAGGTAATTTTATCTGACAGTTACTTATATATAAATATCAATTAAAATTATTTCGTAATTTTGAGGCAAGAGTATATAATTGAAATATGTGATGTCTATAAGACAGGAATTTTCTTCAACACAATATATTTTAATTTTATGATTAAAATAAAAAATGGATATGCCTATGATTAGATCTTACTGAAAATCAATTGACTTATTTTAACTACCAATTAAAATCGGCACTTCAAAACATAGTACAAATAAACGGAAAGTAGCGTGATGGAATCAAAAAACGCCACTTTTAAATTTTCATAAATTTATACGTTTCATGCATCCCTGAATATCAATCAATCATTTTTTAATTATGTCTGCTTATCTGTCTGCCTTTTTAACACTTTACAACAAAGTTGAAAAGTGTTTATGACTTTGTTCATTCTGTCTGTCTGACTGTCTGTCTGTCCGTTAGCACGATAACAGCCGTAAAAATGACTTAATCAAAATGAAATTTTAGTATGTTGTTCAGACGGTCTGTAGAACCTATGGGAACATAAATGAATAATATCACCCAATTAATTTTGGATTGAACCGGGGTCGAAAAAATGAAATACATTGAGCCCTATGGGACCTAATTTTTCAAACATTTTTTAAGCGGATTTAAAATTCACAAATTGCTTCGAAAATTTTAGGTAATATTCAAATTGTTTCATAAAATATATAAAAAAAAATTCAGCGAAATATATTCAGTAGTTTTTTAAATAGAAATCAAAATAATAATTGCACCTCTTAAATGAAACAATCACGTGAACATGATATGACACGATCACATGACCCACTTCAAAATGATATATGGCATCCATCTTGTTTTAAAATCGTGATTTTTTTAAGTTCTTCTTAATTCATATTGAGTGTTGTATCCGTCCTAAAACTACTTTATTTTTGCTTAAATTCTGTGCATCTACATACTGAAACAACGTAATGACAATATATTTGAGTTTAAATGCTCATCTAAATTTGATTATTTCTACAACTAAGCCTATTTTTCACCTATGAAAATGTAAACAGCAAAATATATAGAATGAGTTGTATTAGAATTCCTGTATTTTTTTAACACAAAATAATTTAGTCCATGGAGTCTGCATGACTGATATGAATGAAATATTAATTGATTTCATAAAGAGAAGGACGATTTTTTTCGATGAAGTTTCAAGCATAGAGTTTAATTTTTTGTAGCTCCATGGTCTTAAACAAAATGTTTAAATAAAATAAATTATTTGGTATTGTGATGAATGAAATGAATGGGAGAAAGTTATGAATGAAATCCTGTTTTTATAGAGAGATCCAGGCGTGTTATTTTTTCTATGACGTCATTTGAATGAATTTCAGTTGTTTTCGATGAAGTTTTCAAATATAATAAATTATCGTAGTATTATGATAATTCTAAAACTATTACCGAGGAATGTATAACATTTTAGAGATGTTTAAACCAGGCAATTTATATTTCAATGCCGTCATTTGAATGAAGTTCATTTTTTTCGATGAAGGTTTAAGTTTTCAAATATAATAAATTAATGCAGTATTGTGATAAGTTTCAAAATATTACCGAGGAATGTATTGCATTTTAGACTTGTTTAAATAAAATTGCATTGAAGTTGGAAAGTGTTTCATAATCAATGCTTTAAGCAGGATTGATCTTTCTTTTTCCTTTTAGCTTAGACCATTAGACCTACTGACATTCTGTTTGAGTCTATATGTCCGATATCGCCAGAGCGAAATGGGCGAAACGATTGAAATCTTGTACGATGTTTTCAATCAATTAAAGTCAGAGAGTTCACTTGAGCCAGGGTCGAGGCAGGGAAAAACCTCCATTATTTCGAACATCATTTTTTTAATAAAAAAAAGTTTCAAAAAATATTTAAATTCAATGTCATTATCGAAACATGTTATATGAAATAAATATGGTCATATTATAAAATGAGTGACACTTTGAAATTATTTTCAATCCGAAATAAAGAAGCATCACTGTTTAGGAGTTATCACGAGTCGTACTCCAGATATTATACATAAAATTTTTACTTTATCATACAAAGTGTGACGAACCCGTCACTTTTTCAAGCCTATTTTCAGCCATTTTCAGAACAGTTTCAGAGTTCATATACCTTAAGACCGCCTGCATTGCAGTTTTTGGAAAACAAGGCTATAAAACTCTGTCATCGCAGTCTGATTTCGGAGAAATGCACCCAATTTGAGCCGTCATCAGAGAAGGGAGAACTAATCCCAGAGGGGAACGTTAGGTGGTCTATGGTATGCAGAGCTTGGAAAAAGTCATTCCAGAGCTTTGTCAGGGTGGTCCTCAGATTTTGGACCAGAATATATACACGAAAGGGACGCTTTTCGAGAGAGGCGAGACAATTTTCGTAGAGACAGGTCGCACGTTTGGTGCTCCTGATGCACAGGTTCTCGCCCTCACCAGAATGTTATTCTGTAACTTGGTGATATTCCTTGTCATGCTATAATAAAAATGTTTATTTTCTTTATCAACGATGCCTGTTTTATCCAGACTTGGAGAAAGTCATTATTTTCATGATATTATCACTGATTCGAACTCACGAATTCAGAAGGGAACGGCTATTTGCATTTAGGTCGGCACATTTCACTTTATGTGCGCTGGCCGGATTAACGCTACTGAATCAACAACCATGCAGAGGCATAGTATCCAGCAGCAGAGAATGGTAAATTCATTACAAAATGGTATCCAGCGGCGGGATTTATTCCAAAATGATGCCAAGCGCTGGAGTTCATTATAAGATGGTGGCAAGCGGCTAAATTCATTATAAAATGGTGGCAGCACGTGAAATATCATGATAATTGGACTGTCAAAAACCATCGGAGTCTGAAACGAATGAAGCGCCTTTGAAATAGAGCTACGGAGCAACACCAGAGAGGTCGATGACCGCAGGATGCACGCAGAATCCGCAGAGAAGGAAGGACTGAATGATTTTCCCACCCGCAGCCGAAGAAAGTTCCGTAAAGCCAATGTTCCCGCAGCTACTGACGGAGGAGCCACATCCCCGACCATCCAGAAAGTAACCCGACACCAGATCCTTCACCGATGCGTAACGAAGCCCAAAGAATCTACGGTGGGGTGAGTGGTAATTTTTACTTTTGGTTTATGTTACTCAGGATCCTTTGGTAATGAAAGAGAGGGCTAGGCAAAATTTTAATCAAAGCTCAAGATAGCGATAGTAATGCTTAGTGTGAATTTTAAAGATATTTAATGTATTGTTTTCATCTATATTTAAGGTATAGACTTTTAATAATAATTCGAATACTGGAAATACAGTATTGAGATAGAGAAGAGTCAGATTTAGACAGTGTTAATACATTACTTTTATATATAGTTATAATTTTCATTTCCAATTGAAATGGCATTTTTGGCAAGAGCGCGAAAAGCAGATCTTGCTATGTTAGCAATGGAACTGGTAGAGTCGGTACCGCCAAATTTAAAAATTACGGAGTTAAGGAAATTAATTTTGGGAAGCCCAGATTATGAGGAAGATGTCGCTGAAGGAATGTTGACCGCTATAGTGAATGAAAGGGAGGAAATTAGGCAATTTGAAGCAAACTTAAGGTTGGAAAAGGAAAAAATAGAACTAGATAAATTTAAATTAAATTTAGAATCCCAAGAAAGATTGGAGTTAGAGAAAATTCGGGCGGAAAGTCGCAATAGCACAGAGAGTCCGATTGTAAGCGTAGAGGCAGGGGCGCAGATGAGGTTTCGAACGGTGGAGGAGACGGTCAGAATAATAAGACTGCTAACAGTCAAAGTACCCACACGGTCTGACCAGTGGGCGTATTTTTTCTTAAGTCTACAGAGGGCATTCGCTTCTGAGAGCGTACCGCTTGAATTTAGGGCGACAATTTTGTTAAATTTACTGGGGGACAGAGCGGCGAATTTGCTGACTCAGGTTTCAGAAGAGGAGTACGGAAATTATGAGGTAGTAAAAGGAGTTGTATTAGAAAATTTTCAACCTTCGCCTCAGGTATGTTTAGAAAAATTCCGGAAAGCGAGCCGTCGGGCGGACGAAAATTTCGTTCAGTTCGCGACTCGGGCGACGTCCATGTGGGACTACTATTGCAAATTAAAGGGGGCAATGGATTTTGAGACCGTAAACCAATTAGTGGTAGCGGACAAAATTACCCAGGGACTGGACGTCGAGACCTATGCCCATATAGGTATACGGCAAGGTGATGGGTGGTTTAAGCCCAGGGAACTGGCCAAGGAGTGCGATATGTACTTCGCGGCCAGGGGAAAATCATATGCGGCGTCGGAGCCAGGAAATGGCAAGGATAGTGAAAATGAGAAAGAGGAACGGGGTAAATTCCGATCCGAGGGCGAAAGAGCCCGGACAAATATTGCGGGACCCGTAAATGGGGGGAAGAAGGGCCAATGTTTTTTATGTGGGTCGAAGAACCATTTTAAATGGGACTGTCCTCAAAGGAGGCAGGGGAGGCCGAATGGTAGTAAGGACACTAGCCGGAGATGGGAAGACAGGCGCGCGGCTGACCAAAGGGAGGCTCCACGAGTTACTGGCCACAGAGTCGTAGCCAGGGTGGATGCAGTTAGGGCGGAGTATCCGGAAGCTACGGAGAGGGAACCGCTTTGCAAATTAGAGAGGGTACCGGTGAGCGTCGACGGTAAGTTGGCGTGGGCTCTAGTGGATTCGGGCGCGGAAATTACGGTCGTAAGGAGCGACGTAGCGCCAGGCGAATCGCGGACGGAGGCGGCTATACGTTTACAAGGAGTATTCGGGCCGGCCGTAGAATGTCCACTGATAAATATCTCTTTAGGAATGGTCAGGGGGGAGAGCGATAGTGCGCCCCAACAGGAAGTTTTATGCGCGGTCGTGAAGGATATGGTAGAGGAAGTATTGTTACCGCCACAGGTAAAGAAGGAATTAGAGAAAAATTCTAGAGCTGGGAAGGCGAACGCCATAGACCCAGGTAGGCGCGAACCGATTCCGGAAGGCGCAAACGAAAGCGAAACAGTTTATGAACCCCAGAGAGGGTCAGTTTCGAATTTTGAAGTAGAAGCAGGGGGAGAAGCCGCAAAAAGCGAAAAACTAAAGGACGCTGAGTTCCCGCAATTGCAGATGTCTGCGAAGAAACAAATAAGGTGGACAGAGTTAGAGGAACGAGCCAAGATATGCGGAGGATATGTGGTTTACACAAAAAATGTGTTAGGAGAGAGAGAAGGCCAATTAGTCGTCCCGAAGGTAACCAGGGCGGAAAGGAGGCGACAAGCGAAAGTCAGGCCACTGGAAATTCTTCTGCAACAGAGACCGGGTGGGGCAACCCCGATAGTCAAGAGGTAAATAACGAACAGGTAGATGTACCGGACGGCGAGAGGAAGAAATATCCCAACGAGATTAGGGACCTAGGGAGTGAAAACGCGAAAGCTGAAATGAAGGAGCGAGGACTTTTGGTTTCGAAACGGAAAGTTCCGAGATTCCACGAAAGAGCTGCGATTCGAGAGTATCCCGGCAGAAAGATGCGAACCCCTGGCGATGGCAGGAAAGAAGGGGTGGAGAGATACTATGATTCTTCAACACGGTGGAAGAGAGGTATGGGATAGGAGAAGGCAGAACCCAGAAAGGGGGGAGGGGGAGATGTGTTTTGAAAGTGGGTCAGAGCATATTTCTCCGGGCTCGGAACCGCAACCTCCCAGCTGACTGATGCAGGGGGCGGGGGAGCGAAGAGAAGAGACGTTAGTTTCGATATCGCAGGAGTTTTACGTGAAAGCGGAACGGAGGGAGAGTTAGTTCCGATTTTATGTATCGGTGTTTAATGTTTACCGGAGTGGTTATGTGTAGTAGTGTACAAATGTTGCATGAGTTTATTTCATATTAGTGTACTGACTTTTAGTTTATGGGATTTTCTTTTATTAGAAACTTTTATATAGTAGTGTACAAATTCTACCGGAGTGGTTATATATTAGTGTACGGTTTTTTTTTTCTTACCGGAGTGTAGGGAGAGATTACAGTGTAGACGGTTCTAAAGGAACTGGGAATTATTTAGGAAGATAGATTAGGTAAACTCACTGATGAGATTATAGATAGATACTGATAGGATGATTAAGTGTATGATTTATATAGTATAAATTGATAGAAGATTTTTTTGATGGTTAATTTATGTAAAGATATATGTTTCGGGTAATGTAATATTAGATTATCTATTAGTGTTTATGGTAGTTTTTTTTTTTTTTTTTTGCTTGTGATATTATACTATTGGCTGGGATTTCTGGGAGAGTTATAATGTTGCAATGGAAGTATAAATAAAAGTTTAAACTTTTATCGCCAAATACGGCCTTGTTATAAGCGGGTTCTATTGTGTTCTAATTAATTCTTTATCCGGGCAAGCAAATCGTTCATTTACATGTACCCCGTTTTCCAAAACACTCTTGACTGACGTTATCGTGCATTAAATCCCCATCTTTCCTTATCTTTTTCCTGGGTGGCAGCCAAAGTAAATAGTCACTATATAGCAGGCATATACCCAGCAACCATGTGTTTTACAAACAGTTATTCAGAGGTGAAAAACCGTGAAAGAATGACAGAAACTCTGGACTTAAGAAAAATTTATTGTGTATACAGACTCTGACACTCTAACTTTTAGGTGTGCACTACAAGAACTGAAAATGCATAATCTTTGAGTGCATTCTGACAATAGATGCGGCATAGCAGGAGTGATGTGGGTTACGAGCGGTTGCTCATTACCAGACAGTTGTGTGGGGTAATAAAGATCAATGGACCTGTGTTCGGACGATCCTCAAGGAGTGTAATGTTGTAGTGTTATTATGAATGAATTGTGTTTTTGGAAAAAGCTGGGTATTTAACCCTAGTTTTCCTCTGGGTGGGGCATGTGATGAACCCGTCACTTTTTCAAGCCTATTTTCAGCCATTTTCAGAACAGTTTCAGAGTTCATACACCTTAAGACCGCCTGCATTGCAGTTTTTGGAAAACAAGGCTATAAAACTCTGTCATCGCAGTCTGATTTCGGAGAAATGCACCCAATTTGAGCCGTCATCAGAGAAGGGAGAACTAATCCCAGAGGGGAACGTTAGGTGGTCTATGGTATGCAGAGCTTGGAAAAAGACATTCCAGAGCTTTGTCAGGGTGGTCCTCAGATTTTGGACCAGAATATATACACGAAAGGGACGCTTTTCGAGAGAGGCGAGACAATTTTCGTAGAGACAGGTCGCACGTTTGGTGCTCCTGATGCACAGGTTCTCGCCCTCACCAGAATGTTATTCTGTAACTTGGTGATATTCCTTGTCATGCTATAATAAAAATGTTTATTTTCTTTATCAACGATGCCTGTTTTATCCAGACTTGAAGAAAGTCATTATTTTCATGATATTATCACTGATTCGAACTCACGAATTCAGAAGGGAACGGCTATTTGCATTTAGGTCGGCACATTTCACTTTATGTGCGCTGGCCGGACTAACGCTACTGAATCAGTAACCATGCAGAGGCATAGTATCCAGCAGCAGAGAATGGTAAATTCATTACAAAATGGTATCCAGCGGCGGGATTTATTCCAAAATGATGCCAAGCGCTGGAGTTCATTATAAAATGGTGGCAAGCGGCTAAATTCATTATACAAATTATAGAGAAAGTAACGAAAATGTTCGATTTCGAGAATTTGCTCTCAATATATGTTTTAGGACCTCTTGAACACGTTTGACTATTTTTAGAGTGATGTCTGTCTGTGGTCGATTTCTGGTGTACACCATAGCTGCCACAAATATTAATGGATTTTCACGAAACTTATATGCAGCTTTGTTACCGGAAAATCTAAAACTTGAAAAAAATGTTTGAATTCAAGTGAAAATTTCAAAGTTTATTACAAATTTCATATTTTTTAAGATAGTTTTAACAAAATTTAACATTTAATTTTTAACAAAATTTAACATAATTATGCCCAAAAGGGGTTATTTATTTATGGCTTAATAATAACTAAATTTAATAGTTCCAAGCACTGTAGTGAAAAATAGCCAAGAATTAATTTTTGTGTTAACATTAGCCCCTCTCTGTAAGGGCAGGGGAGAGGGAGAAAGATTCTCAAACTTGGTGTCAATCGAAGGGTTTTTCAATGACTTTAAATGAAAGGTGACATGCTAGAATTGTTATCATTTAGACCAACGATACAGATATATCAAAACTTTTCTTGTAAAATTTGCAAAAGGAATCGCAAAAATGGATTCTGGTATCAGAAAGCTGAGTACAGCCACACTCTAGCTAATTTGTTAATACTTTACAACAAAGTTGAAAAGTGTTTATGACTTTGTTCATTCTGTCTGTCTGTCCGTTCGTTAGTCTGTCTGTCCTGCCGTAAAAATAACTTTATCAAAGTGAAATTTTAGTATGTTGCTCAGACGGTCTGTGCGACCTATGGGAATATAAATGAATAATATCATCCAATTAGTTTTGGATTGAACCTGAGTTGAAGAAATGAAATACATTGAACCTTATGGGACCTAATTCTTCAAATAATTTTTAAGCGGAGTTAAAATTCACAAATTGCTCCGAAAGTTTTAGAAAATATTCAGACTATCCCATAAAAAATATGAAAAAAAAATTAGCAAAATATATTCAGTAGTTTTTTAAATAAAAATGAAAATAATAATTACACCTTTTATATGAAGAAATCACGTGACCATTATATAAAGCGATCACGTGATTCACTTCAAATTAAAATATAGCATCCATCTTGTGTCAAAATCGGGATTTTTAAAGTTCTTTTTAATTCATATTGAGTGTTGTATCCGTTCAAAAACCGCTTTGTTTTTGCTTAAATTCTCTGCATCTACATACCGAAACAACGCAATTACAATATATTTGAGTTTAAATGATCATCCAAATTTGATTATTTTTACAACAAAGTCTAATTTTCATTTATGAAAAAGGCAAACAGCAAAATATGGAAATTAGTTGTATAAGATTGCTGCATTTTTTTAACGCAAAATTATTTAGCTCATGGAGTTTGCAATATAGTTGGTATGAAAGAAATATTCATTGATTTTACAGAAGGAAGGACAATTTTTTCGATGAAGTTTTATGCATAGAGTTTAATTACTTGTACCTCCATGATCTTAAGTTTTTAAATAAAATAAATTATTTTAGTATTGTGATGAATGAAATGAATGAACAAGTGTTTATGAATGAAATGCTGCTTTTATAGAGAGAGCCAGGCGTATTATATTTCAATGTTATATTTCTCGTCATTTGATTAAGTTTCAGTTGTTTTCGATGAAGTTTTCAAATATAATAAATTATTGCAGAATTATGATAATTTAAAAAATATTACTGAGGAATGTATCGCATTTTAGAGATGCTTAAACCAGGCAATTTATATTTCAATGCCGTCATTTGAATGAAGTTCATTTTTTTCGATGAAGTTTTAAGTTTTCAAATATAATAAATTAATGTAGTATTGTGATAATTTTTTAAATATTACCGAGGAAGGTATCGCATTTTAGAAACGTTTATATAAATTTGCATTGAAGTTGGAAAGTGCTTCATAATCAATGCTTTATGCATGATTGATCTTTCTTGTTTTTGTAATTGGAATGTGACATCTTTGAAAAGATGCAAACGGTTTTTTAAAATTTAATATTTTATTTCAATAGTAACGATATAAAATGTGATGATTATCGATTGTGTTAATCAAAGCTCCAATTTGTAATAATTTTTCTCCCAATATCCAAACTTAGTTTCATTTTTAGTTTTATTTACTCTTACTCTAATGACACGTGTTGAACGTATCAATTTTTATTTTAAATAAATAATCTTTAATTTTTTTCTGGAGAATAAATTGTGAGCAACACAGCTTATGTTCATTCATATTGCATTCATGTTGTTAGTGTGAGGCCAGAATATGTCCTCACATGAGGCATTTTTATTGCAATATTTATGGTGCATAGAACGGCTAACAAAGCTCGAGTCTGGCTGGAGCCGGTGTTTACAACAACGTGAACTTTTAGGTCAAATACTATAAATGTGGGTGTCCCAGGCCAAAGGGGCTGAGAGGAGCCTTGATAAATGTCAAGTGATGCCATTGGGTTCAGAAGAACCAATGAGCACCAAGGGGAAGAAGGGCGGAGCTACCTCCCCCCCCCTCGCCGAAGGAACCACAAGGCACTCGGATCCGAAATGTGGTAGAAGTAACTTTGATACAAAATGTTGCAGAAGCAACTTGGATACGAAATGTTGTAGAAGTAACTCATATACAAAATGTTGCAGAAGTGAGTCGGATGCGAAATGTTGTAGCAGTTGGACGGATACGAAAGGAGTTGGGAGCAGATACTCATACGAAAGAGGTTGCAGTTGACTATAAGTACGAGATGCAAGCCACACACGAAAGAGTTGTGGCCGTACGGTCAGCAATAAGACGGATGCAAGCCTCAGCGTGATGAGCCGAAGATTAAACTTGAAGGTATGTCCTCATGTGCTTAGGTCCCAGACACTTTAGAAATCTAACTAGTACTGGTCACATATCCCCCATAACTAGAGTAATTAAATGATAGTTGATAATTATGGTAAATTGTTGTTAGTGATAAATTGATGTTGTAAATAAATTATATTGTTAAAGTTAAATAGGCTAGTCTTTTTATAATGATTAATGAATTCTTTTCAGGACTTACACAAAAGGTAAAAAATAATTGGAGGGTTTTGCGGCACAACAACGAGCGATGTGCGTTTAAATGTTAATTCCACTTTATGAGATCAACGGCCATGTTTTCAATGATTAATAAGCAATTAATATTAATATTAATATATTCTTTAAACTTAACTCATTTTATTTCCACGTCCCACAGTTAAAAAGTAAATTATACCCTTAATTAAGTGATACTTATAAATTGGCATTTAACATTAAATTGTTTGTAACCAGTTTATGTTGTTTAAGATGCCTAATTAACTTTAACTTAAGTGAAGCTCTATTTAAATTTATTGCATCCGCGGTTGTAAATTTTGCTAAATTAAGTTTAAACAGAAAATTGATGCTTGATTAAAATGTATGTACAGGATGTTAAACATAAAATTTGATTGAATAAAAGGTATGGAATTAAAATGAGTTAATTATTATTCAATCTGCGTAAAAAGTAATGGTTCTCTTACTGATTTCAATAGTTGTAACAGATGTAATAACTTACACCGACACCCTTCTAGAACTATTGTTTCGCATTTAGAGACATCTAATATGTTTAGATTTAGCCAAGTTTAAGATTTGAATGTTTAGTTCTTTTGCAATAATGTAATTTGCATATGGATAGTGGGAGTAGTGGTGGACTAATTGTTTTTAATATCTTGCTCACAATAGTTTAAAACTGAAACAGTTTCATAGTCTAAGAAACCATTCTCAAACTATGTAATTACGTATAATTTTCTAGTACTTTTCGAAGACATCGGGCACAAGAAAAGCTATATTGCAGTAATAGGAAAAGCTATATATCAGTTATAGGAAAACCTATATAGCAGTAATAGGAAAACCTATATAGCAGTAATAGGAAAACCTATAAAGCAGCAATAGGGAAAGTTATACAGCAGTAATAGGATAAGCTATGTAGTAGGCCAGGGACGTTGCTAGAAAAATATTTTTCGGGAAGCCAACAATTTCTGACGAAAACATAACAATATGTTTAAAATAAAACACTTTTACAATTGATCAATAATTATGTATTTTAAATGCATATACACCTCACAATACATTTAGAAATATATTAAATGCCAAAAGTGGGGAAAATTATGTTATTTTAGGATATGGCCTAAAAACATATATAAAGAACGTAAATTTCGGAGGGGGCCTCCGGCTACGTCCCTGTATCAGGGATAGGAAAAGCTGATTTATTAGCTTCTGATTTATTATATAGCTTCTGAGTTATTTGCCGAAATTTGTGTTCATAATTTTTCTTATATACAAACAGTTGAGTGAAACAGACGAACTAAGGGCCACCTTCGCAGACCAAATATTGAAACTTTGTGAATATGTGGAACTCGATATAATGATATATGTGGAACGGGGAAAATCTAAAATTTTGGAATTTTCTTCGAAAAAATAATAAACTGCGGATTTTTTTTTTTGTATAAATCAGCTGAGTGAGATTTTATTGGCTGAGTAAAGGACACTTACACATCAAAACTACTGACGGTAGAAATTTGAAATTTTGAATACACGTGGACTATAAAAAATAATAAAAAAAACATTTCAGAATTTTGTTCGATAAATTTATGAATTCCGAAATTTTTTATTCTAACATTTTTTCAGCTGTAACTCGCGAATGTCTACAGACACACAGAATTCGTTTTCATCTTGTTCAGGAAAAAAAATATCATATATTTTAATTAACTCTGTGAGTATACAATAAACCGTTGTTGAAATATTTTAATTTATAGGTACAGCAGACATTTTTTTGTCATTGAGATTGTTTATAGTTTTTGATTCTATTGTATCTATGTTAATTAAGTTACCTTTGAAATACCGAAATCGTTTGTTAGTTATCCTTTAAATCAAAGAATTGATAAATAATGCTATGATTTATTGATTGTTGGAAAACTGTGAGAAAAAATGCAAATATGGTTATCGTGTATGAAATATTGTTTCACATAACGCAAGTTCCATTTTAACATAACTATAAAATGTGCGCCATTTTTATTTTTAAATATGAAATTTTTTTTTGATATTTGAAACTTTTATTAAGTATGTAAGTACATTTAGTGACTCCTAGCCGCTTCGCCTAGGCATAGCGTGGGTGGTAATGGCCAGTTTCCAATATTCTGCATTGGTACGTTTGAAGCAGTTTGATCGTATGTTATTTAAATTTATTTGACGCAGTGGTTAATAACATCTCCAAAATCGTTTGTCCTTTCCATAATATTTGTCATTTTCTCAGTTTCTGTAATCTACTTATATTAACTTATATGCAAATCTTCACATTTTATATAATTTAAAATAAGTATTCAATGCATTGATTATTTTATGTGAAACATCAATTATGTACAATTTTAATAAATATAAAATTGCGAATGAAAACTAAAATAGACTTTAGAGAAAATCGCGTAGTGATCACATAAAATTAAATATTTGATGCACATTTTTCGAGTAATAGTTAGTTGAACTTAACTTTTAGTACTACGATAAAAATAATTTGGATAATGTTTCCAATTTCCATCAAATATATTTCGAAAAATAAAATTTAACGTAATTATTGCTTTTGCACTGGCTATAATAATTATAAAGATATTGAATTATCTCTAGACATATAAAAAAGAGTAAACGAATATTAGGTTCAATAAACAACTAAGTATTAATTAAGGTGGTATATCACGCCTACTTTAATATATGAGTAATAAAATAAAAGACACATATCATATATAAAAAAGGTCATTTAATCAAATAAAACCATCCTATAAGACGTACAAATGTTAAAAGACCAGAGCGCTTTTGGTTATCACTATACCCTTCATCAGCGCTATATGAAAAATTACCGTGGAAACAAGCTCATATGTAGACCGGATCGGCAAACAAATTTGGATAAATCAGCTAGGGAATAATGATAATATAAACAGGCTATTGAAAATTAATCTATTACAAATTTACAACTGTAAGTGTTATAAACAAAAGATTTAAAATTTAAACAAGTGTTAAATACAAATACAAAGAAAAGACAATGAAAAATCTCCAAATTGTAGCCAAGCATAAATTGCAATTAACTGAAACGTCACAGATAACTATGTTGAGGTTTGAGACGCATAGAGTCAGGAACGAGCCGTCAAGCGTAACTTAAAATTTGTACAGGATCAAAATTACAAATGGAATCAAGGTAGATATAAATAAACAGGGATTCATAAAGATGAATATTACGAGGGTTATTGCAACGAATTAACAGGAAAGTTTTTTCATAAAAGGACCGAAAGTTATCATTAACAACACATTGGGCAAGAGCTGTAGAACGTTTAGAATTTTTGACGTTACGAGCATGTTCAGCTAATCGGATACCAACAGTACGTTTAGTACTACCAATGTAAAACTTATAGTCATTATCAGCAGTTAAAAGGGGTACAACGTACACCTCAGCATGGTTTTTAAAGTTATCTCTATCCCTAAACTTATCAATAGGAATGCCATTGAATAAGGTAGTAATATTTGAGTGAGCAGGTTGGTGTAAATCTAAATACATGGCGAAATTGAATGAGGAGACGGAAAATCTTCGGATGATAAGGAAGACTGGATTTATATGGGGTCATAAGGTCAACAACAGCAACAAGTTTAGTATCTGGTTGAATAAATTTATGGCGAATATGAGCGAGAATGTTACAAATAAACTCAAGGAATAAACGGCTTCATGGCCAAGATTAAAGTTAAGGTTAATTTCATTAGTTAAAACCGAAATAAACGAGCAAACGTAAAAGCACGATTAAAACAAGCGTCTAAGGAAGCTTTTTTAGAGGATATAGGATGAGATGAATTAGCAGGGATGCAAGAGTTAGTAAAAGTGGATTTAAGGAAAATAGAGGTATGAAAACCAACAGAGGTCCGGGAAGCAAGAAGATCGAAAAAAGGCAAAGAAATATTGGTCTCATACTCAACGGTAAAATTATTCGAAGGGTAAAAATAATTAACTTTATTCAAAAGATTAAGGAGATGATCCCAAATAATAAACACATCGTCAACATAGCGGCACCAAAGAATAGGTTTAAACGTTAAAAAAGGCAAAATCTCGTTCTCGAGCTCTTGTAAAACTGCTTCAGCAAAAATGCCAGATAAAGGACTACCCATAGGGGCACCGGAATTTTGTAAGTAAATAGTGTCGCGGAAACGAAAATAATTAGTCTCCGCGACAATGTTCAATGCAGAAGTTATTGCGTCGATAAAGGGAATATTATAATTTGATTTTGAAGTTTTTTGGCTATAGTATTAATAACTTTATTAAAATATAGTATTAATAACTTTATTAATAACTTTATTACCTGGAAGTAAAGAAACAACGTCAAATCCGTGGAAAGTGCTATTTGGAACAAATTTAGTATTAAACAAAATTTTAATGAAATTTTCAGTAGAACTAATAAGAAAACTATGATTAGTAAGAAATGGTTTAAAGAAATAAGTAAGCGCTTTTTCTAAAAAATCAGTAGGACCGTTACATTTAGAAGCAATAGGACGCATGGGATGATTAATTTTATGATGTTGAATTCGTCCAAAATTTTTTTGGAAATTGATGTGAAGTGCGGAAAGTTTGGATTCATTATGGATTCATTAATTATGGATTCATTTTTTGAGTATATACATATATGTCTAATGCACGTCCGCAATAATTTAGAGATTCAGCATAGTAGAAAACTTTCCAGTTGGACTAAACGTTTTGAACTGTTTAAAAATCCTCGTAAAATATCTAAATCCAAATTTTTACACAATTCTAATTATAATCCCAATCAAGTTAATTTTGCCATGAATGATGTTCCTACATCTTCTCAGCACCCTGTTTTTAAATATTCACGTCTTGACCTTCTTTCTCTTAAACCAAACCCGTTTTCCCAGCTTAAAAAACCTATTCCTTTTCCGTTTGTGAATTGTACCATTCAGGTTATCCCCTCTATTCAGCGTATTGTTCTTGAGAGAGGCCCAAAATTTGACTATCCCGCTGTTAATTCTAGTTTTATCAATTTAATTCCCCCTGTGGAAGATGTTTTGCTTCACGTGGCTCAAGGCCATAAAGCTAGAGACCGTTTTATTATGTATCGGTCTATTGCTAATTTCCAAAATGAGAATAAACTTAAAAATAGAAATAATATTCGTTCAGATGTTCCTCTGCATATTGAAATCGCGGAACTTAATAAATTTAAATCTAATCTAGACTTAATTATTTTATCAGCTGATAAAACTAAGCAAATTGTTCTTACCAATCAAGTCGATTATGTTAATTCCATGCAGAAGTGTATTGCCGAGATGAATTGCAATCAGGTCAAAAAATTCCCGATTGCTTTTATTAATGCTCGGATCGCCAAACATAAAAAATCCACCGATCTTCCTATCATTAAATCTGCTGCTTTCCGCACTTCACATCAACTTCCAAAAAATTTTGGATTAATTAAACTTCATAAAATTAATCATCCGATGCGTTATGTTGTTTTTAAATGTCAGGGTCCTACTTATTTTTTAAAGAAAGCACTTGCTTATTTCCCTAAACAGTTTTTAATAATCATAGTTTTTCTATTAGTTCTACTGAAAATTGCATTAAAATTTTGTTTAATACTAAATTTGTTCCAAATAGCACTCTCCACAGTTTTGGCGTTGTTTCTTTATTTCCTAGTATTCCTGTTAATAAAGCTATTAATATAGCCAAAAAACTTCAAAATCAAAATTATAAAATTCCCTCTACCGACGCAATAACTTATGCATTGACCAACGTCGCGGAGACTAATTATTTTGGTTTCTGCGACACTATTTACTTGCAAATTTCCGATGCCCCTATGTTTAGCCGTTTATCTGACGTTTTTGCTGTAGCAGTTTTACAGGAGCTCCAGAACGAGATTTTGCCTTTTTTAATGCTTAAACCTATTCTTCGGTGCCGCTATGTTGACGATGTGTTTATTATTTGGGATCACCTCCTTAATCTTTTGGATAAAGTTAAAGATTTTTATCTCTCGATTAATTTTACCGTTGAGCATGAGTCCAATTTTTCTTTGACTTTTTTGGATTTTCTTGTTTCCCGGATCTCTCTTGGTTTTCATACTTCTATTTTCCGTAAACCCACTTTTACTAACTCTTGCATCCCTTCTAATTAATCTCATCCTATATCCTCTAAAAAGCTTTCTTTAACGCTTATTTTAATCGTACTTCTAACTCATTTATTTCAGTTTTAACTGATGAAATTAACTTTATTTTTAATCTTGGTCATGAAGCCGCTTATTCCTTTGACTTTATTTATAAAATTCGCTTATATTCGACATTAATTTATTCAACCAGATACTAAACTTAATTGTTGTAATTACTTAATTACAACAATTATTCCTCTTGTTCGCGCCGGAGAGAGACAATGTGAGAACATTTCTGAAAATGCCTGAAATGCATTTAAGACCTGTAATATGTTTAATGGGCATATACCTGCACTTTCGGCTGTGGCCATAGACCACAAATTCTTGCATCAGCAAATCGTACTGGTCGTAACTCTGCGTATTTGGCTCCATTTTGTACTGCTGCTTGCCTCGTAAATAGATCTAGCCATTATTTTGGAATCTCTACGGAACATTCTACAACACTTGCGTAACACTTCTCAACTGCATCTCTCTACTGTCGAAATCGTTCTCTACATCTCTAGTCACACTCGTAGTCTACAAATCTATAATTTTTCGGAAAATATCGTGCTGTCAGTCTGTATTAACCAAATGTCCTCGTTCTTATCTTTTCGTTCTGTCTTAGGTTGTGGCTCTTTTGCCTCAGGACTGACAGTCCTCTTTTGCTCCTATTGGCCGCATTCATGGCGAAGCCACAAGCACCTTCTCCATTGGTTAGCCTTTTTATCCAATGTCGTTACTTCATATTTTCTTAAGAGTCCTCCGACCCCCTTCTGTCCTGACACCCTTAAATTTTGGTGTCCTGACCTTTGGGTCAGCATGCTGTAAACTTTGGCGTCATTGAGGCTGAAGATATTGTTTGACGTTTCAGACACAATAAGTAATGTACATAAAGCTGTCTCACATCAACTAGTGTGAGATCTATTTCTGGTCTCACACATCTCCCCGCGGACAAAAAAAATCAGCCTCAATAAAGTTCACCAAAAGTTCGAGTCAATTGCAACTCTGTAATTAGCGTTTTTCACTGAAAAAAAATCGTCAAAGAACTGCATTTCAAACACAGTATTGTTGTGATCACCAAAAGTTTGTAAACACATATTATACACTATATATCTCTGAGTTATGAACTCATTAAATTTATATCAGGTCAAGCTTTCAACTGAAGCAAAATTAAATTTTGACTATTTTAAAAGATTTTAAACATATGCACATTCACCTGGCGATGTTACATACTTAAATACAATTACTGAAATCTTTAACAAAATTACACTTTTCTTTTTTATTTAGTATTATATTAATTAATATTCTTTTACAGAACTCACGCGAAAGATAAATAATTGGAGGGTTATCAACGGCAAACAACACAATATATAAGAAATCTGATGTGGGCAACGCATGAGTTTCCTTATATAATGCAATGAATTTACTACTTTTACAGTCAAAAAATGTTATTCTTATAGTAGATACCTATATATTCTTTCCAAGATATTAAATTTTCTTCAATTAGTCGTCATTTTCATTGATTTAGTGTCATTTTTATCCATTTAACAAGATTTTCGTTAATTTGGCAATATTTAAAAATGCCAAATTGGCGACATTCCGCTAAATTCGTCGCCAAAATCTCGCCAAGCGTTATGTACGGAGAAATAAGTTATTACAGCAGATAAATGACTATTGGCGTTCAAATACAAAAGTATTACTCAAACTATTTTTTCTCGTGAATGGAACGAGTTGGATCCATGAGAATGATGTCACCCAATTTATCGCATGATATTACATATGAAAAGTAAACATGTTTATCAACAATTATTATTTTTTTTAATTTATGGGATTTTTTTAATAAATTTATTTGAGAAATGTGCAATATCTCGAGAACGTTTCACGCTAGCGTTCTAAAGTTTATGTCAATCGTTTGCTAAGGGAAAATTAACATAATAAATGTCTATTTCCGTAACTTTATTAAAGGTTTTGATTTTTTGATGATGTTTTCAAAATTTCACTCGAAAATTTAGGGGGGTTCTGGACATTTGAGTGTATTTTAAAACAATAGGCTTTCAGTATTCATGGATTGTGATTTTTGTACCGAATTTCATTCGAATCGCTCCATTCGTTCGTGAGATATCCTCTCCACAGACTCACTGACACACACACACATCCCATCAAAAATGTTCGATTCGTGATCAGGGATGCTTGAAACGTGCTCTCCCGTCGAAAACTCAAGTTCGAATTTTCGACCCCATCACAATATTTTCCTTATACATTATGTATATAAGGAAAGTAATAATAATGAGTTCTACGAATACGATCGATTTACGGCCATGTATATTAAGTATAATTTAACAATTTAGCATTATTATTTTATTAAATAATATATCAGAATTATTCCTGTGCACCACATGTATATATGAATATACCGATTAATATCCAAAACCGCTTAAAAATACGATTAAAATGCGACATACGTACTTTTACCAGAATTAATAACTGAATTTTCGGAGTTAAAATAAAAACGTGGCTATTTCTTCGTCTGCGATCAAATGTATCAAACTAAACCAGCTTAAAAAATCTGATGTGGGCACGTCACATGACTTTCCTTACATAATGCAATTAATTTATTACTTTTACAGTTAAAAAAAATGTTATTGTTATAGTAGACATTTATATTCTTTCCAAGATATTGAATTTTCTTCAATTAGTCGTAATTTTCATTGATTTAGCGTCATTTTTATCAATTTGCGAGATTTTTGTTAATTTGGCAACAATTACAAATGTCGCCAAGTTGGCGACATTTCTCCAAATTCGTCGCCAAAATCTCGCCAAGCGTTATGGATGGAGAAATAAGTTATTCTTACAGCAGAAAATGACTATTGTCTTTCAAATACAAAAGTATTACTCAAAGTATCTTTTTCCATGAATGAAACGAGCTAGATCTACGAGAATGATGTTACCAAATTTATCGCATGGAATTACATATGAAAAGTGAACATGTTTCTCAATAGAAAATAGTTCCTTTTTATTTTATATACCTTTTTGATAATTTTTTTTTTAAAATGTGCAATATCTCGAGAACGGTTTATGTTAGCGTTCTAAAATTTATGTCAATCGTTTTCTAATGAAACATTACATAAGAAATGTCTATCTGCGTAACTTTATTAGCGGTTTTGATTTTTTGACGAATGTTTCAAAATTTCACTCAAAAATTTAGGGGCGTTCTGAACATTCGATTGCGTGTAAAAACAATAGGTTTCCAGTGTTTACGGATTGTGATTTTTGTACCAAATTTCCTTCGAATCGGTCCATTCGTTCGTCAGTTATCGTCTCCAAAGGCTCACTGACACACACTCACACACACACACACGCGCGCGCGCGCATACACACACACACACACACACACACACACACTCTCACACACACACAGATATCACTTCAAAAATGTTTGATTCGTGATCAGGGATGCTTGAAACGTGCTCTCCCGTCGAAAACGCGAATTCGAATTTTCGACCCCGTCACAATACTTTTCTTATACATTATGTATATAAGAAAAGTATTAAGCATCCTATGTATATTTCTCTTGCCTAGTCCCTCGATATAGAAACAACACCGATTGCAGAAAAAAGGTTGGGATGTTTTCTATTGAGCTTTGCACATCAAAATGTCAGTCACGTATTTGGCAGCCAAATAAAAAACCTTTTCCTTCCGGAGGTGACAAAGCATAAAGGAACGATGTCCTAAATATTTCAACCGAACAAATATTTACACACATATATTTTTATTTTTATTTATCTTTAATTACCTAGGTCGTCCAGCTCACTGAAAAGGAGTAGAGCTTTTAAAACGGACTGTCGGGAAAAACACAAAAGGAACAATATAATAGCAATTTAAATAAAATATATCAAAGTTTTAACACAAAAATTAGAATTATTTAAGGAGCAGCAAGCCAAATAATTAAATACAAATAGGAACTTGCAGTCAAGCCTGGAATGAAATCATATGAGAATCTTCGAAATAATAGGAAATTTGAAACAATTTTAAAGGGTTTAAAAGAATTGCAAGCAAAATTTTCCTAAAACTTTAAAACTGTAATAACGCACAAAAAAAAATAATATAAAATCAACAATTTACAGGTACTTCCAACAATGCGGGGCATAAATCCTACTTGACGAGAACATCCAATAATTTTGAGAATATATTTTTGAATTTAAACTATTTATTAATTTAATAATAATCAAGTTTATCAAACATTATACAGTTAACAACAAATAAAAAAATAAAATAATCAAACTAGGTGTCAAAAAAAATTCACAATAGACAATTCCGGCCTCTTTTTACCACTTTACAACAAAGTTGAAAAGTGTTTATGACTTTGTTCATTCATTCTGTCTGTCTGTCTGTCTGTCTGTCTGTCTGTCTGCCCGTTAGCACGATAACTGCCGTAAAAATGACTTAATCAAAATGAAATTTTAGTATGTTGTTCAAACTGTCTGTAGGACCTATGGGAATATAAATGAATAATTTCACCCAATCAGGTTTGGATTGAACCCGTGTTGAAAAAATGAAATACATTGAGTCCTATGGGACCTAATTTTTCAAACATTTTTAAGCGGATTTAAAATTCACAAATTCCTTCGAAAATTTTAGGTAATATTCAAATTGTTCCATAAAATATATAAAAAAAAATCAGCGAAATATATTCAGTAGTTTTTTAAAATAAAAATTAAAATAATAATAACACCTCTTATATGAAGCGATCACGTGACCATGATATGAAAAAATCACGTGATCCACTTCAAAATGAAATATGGCATCCATTTTGTCGCAAAATCGGTATTTTTAAAGTTCTTTTTAATTCATATTGAGTGTTGTATCCATCTTAAAACCACTTTATTTTTGCTTAAATTCTGTGCATCTACATACTGAAACAAGGCAATTACAATATATTTGAGTTTAAATGCTCAACCAAATTTGATTATTTCTACAACGAAGCCTAATTTTCACCTATGTAAAATGTAAACAGCAAAATATGTAGAATGAGTTGTATTAGAATTACTGTATTTCTTTAACACAAAATCATTTAGTTCATGGAGTCTGCATAGCTGATATGAATGAAATTTTCATTGATTTTACAAAGATAAGGACGATTTTTTTTGATGAAGTTTTACGCATAGAGTTTAACGCATAGAGTTTACTTGAAGCTCCATGGTCTTAATTTTTAAATAAAATAAATAATTATTGTGTTGTGATGAATGATATGAAAGGAAATTATTTATGAATGAAATGCTGCTTTTATAGAGAGGGCCAGGTGTGGTATTTTTTCTATGACGTCATTTGAATGAATTTCAGTTGTTTTCGATGAAGTTTTCAAATATAATAAATTAACATAGTATTATGATAATTCTAAAATTATGACCGAGGAATGTATCACATTTTAGAGATGTTTAAACCAGGCAATTTATATTTCAATGCCGTCATTTGAATGAAGTTCATTTTTTTCGAAGAAGGTTTAAGTTTTCAAATAGAAGAAATTAATGCAGTATTGTGATAAGTTTTAAAATATTACCGAGGCATATTACATTGCATTTTAGATCTGTTTAAATAAAATTGCAATGAAGTTGGAAAGTGTTTCATAATCAATGCTTTAAGCATGATTGATCTTTCTTGTTTTTATTTTTTTCATTCGATTTGAAATGTTTCAAAACGGACAACGGTATAAAAAATTTTATTCTCCAAGCTATATTTCATGTTTTATTAGCAGTCAAACTTCGCCTTTCTGAATGTGGCGGGAAAACGGTCCATTCTGGCGCGCACGGAATGTGACGTCACAAGGTTCTTCCGCGGCTCCCGTCATTGGAGAATTGATGCATAAGTTTGGTTATATTCAACAAGAAAGATCAATCATGCTTAAAGCATTGATTATGAAACACTTTCCAACTTCAATGCAATTTTATTTAAAAAAGTCGAAAATGCAATACATTCCTCGGTAATATTTTAAAACTTATCACGATACTACATTGATTTATTATATTTGAAAACTTAAACCTTCATTGAAAAAAATGAACTTCATTCCAATGACGGCATTGAAATATAAATTGCCTGCTTTAAATATCTCTAAAATGCAATACATTCCACGGTAATATTTTTAACACTATCATAATAATACGATAATTTATTATATTTGAAAACTTCAACGAAAACAACTGAAATTAATTCAAATGACGTCATAGAAAAAATAACACGCCTGGATCTCTCTATAAAAACAGGATTTCATTCATAACTTTCTCCCATTCATTTCATTCATCAAAATACTATAATAATTTATTTTATTTCCAACTTCAATGCAATTTTAATGCAATCATTTCCAACTTCAATGCAATTTTATTTAAACATGTCTAAAATGCAATACAGACCTCGATAATATTTTAAAACTTATCACAATACTACATTAATTTATTATATTTGAAACCTTAAACCTTCATCGAAAAAAATTAACTTCATCCAAATGACGGCATTAAATTATAAATTGCCTGGTTTAAATATCTCTAAAATGTGATACATTCTTCGGTAATAATTTTAGAATTATCATAATACTACGATAATTTATTATATTTGAAAACTTCATCGAAAACAATTGAAATTCATTCAAATGACGTCATAAAAAAATAACACGCCTGGCTCTCTCTATAAAAGCAACATTTTATTCATAAATAATTCCCCCATTCATGTCATTCATCACAATACTATAATAATTTATTTTATTTAAAAATTAAGACCATTGAGCTACAAGTAAGTAATCTCTATGCGTAAAACTTCATCGAAAAATATCGTCCTTCTCTTTCTAAAATCAATAAATATTTCATTCATATCAGCTAAGCAGACTCCATGGACTAAATTATTTTGTGTTAAAGAATTACAGCGATTCTAATACAACTCATTCTATATATTTTGCTGTTTACATTTTACATAGGTGAAAAATAGGCTTAATAGTAGAAATAATCATATTTGGATGAGCATTTAAACTGAAATATATTGTCATTGCGTTGTTTTAGTATGTAGATGCACAGAATTTAGGCAAAATTAAAGTAGTTTTAAGACGGATACAACACTCAATATGAATTAAAAAGAACTTTAAAAATCACGATTTTGACACAAGATGGATGCCATATATCATTTTGAAGTGGGTCATGTGATCGTTTCATATCATGTACACGTGATCGCTTCATATAAGAAGTGTTATTATTATTTTAATTTTTATTTAAAAAACTACTGAATATATTTCGCTGAATTTTTTTTTTATATATTTTATTGAACAATTTGAATATTGCCTAAAATTTTCGAATCAATTTGTGAATTTTAAATCCGCTTAAAAAATGCTTGAAAAATTAGGTCCCATAGGGCTCAATGTATTCCATTTTTTCAACCCGGGTTCAATCCAAAACTAATTCTGTGATATTATTCATTTATATTCCCATAGGTCCTATAGACCGTCTGAACAACATACTAAAATTTCATTTTGATTAAGTCATTTTTACGGCAGTTATCGTGCTAGCGGACAGACAGACAGACAGACAGACAGACAGAATGAACAAAGTCATAAACACTTTTCAACTTTGTTGTAAAGTGTTAAAAAGTTCCGATAATTACAATTGTTTCTTCAGTCCCAAACTTCCGTAAATAAGTATTGTATCGCTCCAATGTGCCCGACTGCTAGTTTTAGATCCTCAGATAAAATATTTATATCTGTGCCAAAAAATGTTTTTCGTGAAAAATTATGTGAAGCGCAGGAAGCCAGATTGTAAACAAAATTCACCACTGCCATTAAAGAGTGTTCGTTACGTATGCTATTAAGTTTGTATTGTTTTAGTAAAATACTTTAGTTAATACTATGAATGCAGAACATGAGAAAGAGAGAGTAAATAACAATAAAACAACTCACTGACTTTGGTTTAAACAGTCATAACTATTAAACAACTAATTCTTATGCTTCAGTTAATTTCTAACAAAGTCTGAGTAATAATACGAATTTTGCTATCTATCAGAATCAGAACAATAGTAATTTTAAGATACAAAGTATAGTAATTACTATATAATATAAATATTAAAAAAAAAGTATAGCTCATATTAAAATATAACTTTAATTATGAAAATAATTACACATAAAATAATTACATTTCATCAATTTCAATTGAATTTTCTGCATTAGAGCACATATTATGTTTTTTCAACATTGCATAGCAATAAACAAGTTTTGAAACGCTATCTATTCCGAACCTGTTTCGAATCTTTGAATACACAAATGAAAAATTAGAGAATATTCTCTCTATTGCAGCACTGCTTGAAGGGCATGTTTAGAAATGTGCAAGTAACTTGCAAAAGTCTTTAGAAATATCACATTCTCTTGCTATTCTTCTCCACCATTTATTAGCATTAACAGTCTTAATCACTTTATCTGGTCCTTATGTTTTTTTATACAAAAAAAAATTGTAGGAATTTTAAAAGATTACTTCTATAAATTATTCATAAAGGTTAAACCTAGAGGTTCAAATAAGGGAAAAATGAAGATTAATTGATTAATAAGAAGTTGTGAAATCAATGTTTCATTATGTTTTATCATTTCAATTAAACAAATTAATATTAATGAAATAACTAATTAATAGTCTGGTTTAAGTCTCAATTATATTATGTACAAAATTATATTGTTTTTTGTACATTTTTTTAAATCCAACCATTTTTTCCAGTTTTTGCCGGTTTTTACCAGCTTTTTGCCACTGTCCTAGCAAAAATACCATTTTGCTGGCAAAATGAGCAACCCTAGGAGTAAATAAGGACACTGATCTGCAGCAATTGTGATATTTCAAATATTGCAACTTTCCCAGCTATTGGAAAATCCAGGTTAAAAACTAAATTATCGAAATTAGAATCACTCGATCCAAAACCCAATTATGTACACTTGCAAGACTTCAGAAGAGCTACAAATTCTTGCTCATTGTTCATAGCTAGCACTTATAGTTTTTGAGATATAAGCATTACAAACTTGTAACATGAAAAATTTTCAATCTTCTTCAATTTGTCAAGATGATTACTCGAAAACTAAGTTAGTAAGGTTCAATATATTAGCTTTATTTTCCTCAAAAAGTAGATTCAGAAAATAAATTTACTAATATGTATTTTTGTCGCTTGCTATTTATATCTATCTATTATTACAATTTATACTATTTATATCTATTTGAAGTTTGAGGGAAAGTAGGAAATATTAAAAAATCACTTGCTTGGATAGACACTTTAAGTGTTCCCTAAAAAGTTCCAAAGTATTAAAGTTATTTCATATATTCATAATCTGGACTAACGAAACAAGAAAAAAATATGTACATTTTTATCCATTACGTTCGGAGAAATTGGCGTCCAAAGTGTTTGCAATTTTCGTAATGCTCCGATTTCCACCACAGATACCTTAAACGTAAATGTAATTCACATAATAATAATAATTATTATTATCATTAATATTAAAAGCATTCAAGAAAAGGGTGTCAAGTTTACATCTCGAGTTTCAGCTGTCACAAAATATTTATTATTTCTGAAGGAGAGCGCCATCACAGTAAAATTGATCTTAGGCCAATTATCTGACTGCCCTTTAACAAACCCAGAATCCATGTTTACAATAAAATAAAAAATTCTGATGTGGGCAACACATGACTTTCCTTATATAATGCAATGAATTTACTACTTTTACAGTTAAAAAAATATTATTCTTATTGTAGATATTTATAGTCTTTCCATGATATTGAATTTTCTTCAATTAGTAGTCATTTTCATTGATTTAGCGTCGTTTTTATCGATTTGTCGAGATTTTCGTTAATTTGGCAACATTTAAAAAGTCGCCAAGTTGGCGTTAAAGTTCAAATACAAAAGTATTACTCAAAGTATCTTTTCTCCTGAATGGAACGAGCTAGATCCACGAGAATGATGTCACCAAATTTATCGCATGGTATTACATATGAAAAGTGAATATGTTTCTCATTAGGAAATATTTTATTTTTATTTTTTATGACTTTTTCATATTTTTTTTTGAAAATGTAAAATATTTCGAGAACGGTTCATGTTAGCGTTCTAAAATTTATGTCAATCGTTTTTTAATGAAAAATTACATCAGAAATGTCTATTTGCGTAACTTTATTAGCGGTTTTGATTTTTTGATATTTTTTTCAAAATTTCACTCGAAAATTTAGGGGGATTCTGAACATTTGATTACGTATAAAAACAATAGACTTCCAGTGTTTACGGATTGTGATTTTTGTACCAAATTTCATTCGAATCGGTCCATTCGTTCGTTAGTTATCGTCTCCACATACATACTTTCATCCACACACACATACATAGTTCCACACAGACAACACTTCAAAAATGTTTGATTCGTGATCAGGGATGTTTGAAACGTGCTCTCCCGACGAAAACTCGAATTCGAATTTTCGACCCCGTCACAATACTTTCCTTATGCATTATGTATATAAGGAAAGTAATAAGGAACAAACTCAAGCAGACCAAGAACTAATGAGTAAAATAATTATAAACAAATTGTAAACACAATTAAACGCCAACTACTTGCAAATATCTCAGTAGAAACAGCACATATTAGAATGTTGCATCACATGTCGAACAGGCATTGTGACGTCACAACCAATCACGGACCGTTTTGTGTTTGAGCAGATTTAGCGCTTTTTCATTTCCTGATATTTAAATAAATAATTATTTTAAGAGATTTTCGCTTAGATATTTGAAATTAGAAAACAATTATCTATAAATATCAATTGGTTTTAAGGTATTTTTAAAAAAATCGGAATTGTCCATTATATGGGCAATTATAAAAGCAATTATTTAATATTACGCTTGACAATTGTAATTATACATTTGTAATAATTAGCATTCTTATTATTTTCTTGCAATGTAATGCGCAAAGTTCTGGTTCAGCATATTAAAAGTTCTTCTCTATGTTTTTCCTTCGAACTAGACTATTCGATATACTCTAGGGTGTAATGTATAGGGATGCTCGGATGGTGTAATGTTTGAACGGCAGGGATAGTATTACCTAAATAAGACCACGACCCAGTGGTGGCAACATCCAACGGATCGTACCCTTCTTCCCCTGCAACCAACCTCTCGAAAGTACTTTCTGAGCCATAGATGCAACGTGCCCGTACTCCACATGAACACGGAGAAAGCTTGGGCGGAGCCGGGAATAGAACCCGTTATCTTCCAGTGCAATCCCCGTGCTTTAAGTACTAGGCTATCCCGCGTGATCTTTATGTTCCTTTTCCTTATTTGACTCGGATTGTCCAACCTACCCGAAAATGATCTCTATGTTCGTCTGCAATGCTCGGTAATGAATTTGGTGACAAAATTTGCAACTTCAACAACATTTTTTAAAATGTCGTCAAATTGAAAAATATCGTCAAATTGACAAATATTCAGTATTTCGGGCAATTAAGTTGACTGGAAACATTGTAATTACTGACTTAATTTTTTTCTATTCACTTTTGTAAATATTAAAAATTTAATATATTATGTTTCAATTGAAAAATATTTTGTAACTGATTTGAGCACGCTCAGCAGACACGTTTCAATTAAGAAGTCGGTTGACTCAGCATAGTAGATAGATATATGTGGATACGCTTTGCTTGAGATTTATTATGTAATTTTGACATTAGAATTGGTATTTGTGTGGTATGTCAATTCGAGAAATGTACTAGTGAAAAATTGTAGCCAAATAAATGTATAACTAGCGAAATATGACGCAATATTTGGGTATTATACTCCACTGGCAGTCCACATCACATTTTTTTCAACAGGTGACGTCATATTTTATTTTTTATGAGCTAGTTATTTTTCTTATTTTTGTCCCGACTTCGAATCTTAGTATATACCATATTGTATCATGAGGAAAATAATAAAATGCAAGCATTTCCATAAAACATACTTTCATTTCCTTAAAGCTTAGTGCTTTCCAGATGGCATTTTAAAATGAAAGAAATAAAATTCGAAAAATATTTAATTTTTTTCTTGTAAACTATATTAAAGAATCCAGTGAAATATGATTACTATAAAAAAAAGTAAGCGAACACAAATTAATATCCTCTTTTCTGACACCTAGATTTTTTATTTTAAACACTCTGGGAGGATAAAAAAAGCATTCTGGCAGTTCATGAAAAAAATTCATTAAATTAATGACTGCAAATTTTATGTATATTTTATTTTTTAAATTAAAAATTTGTTCATAAATTGTGAAGTATTTAGGAAATTTTAGGCTTTATATATATATAAGGTGTTCCAAAAACATTGAGTACGACTTTTATTCCTTAAATATTGATCATATACACGTATAATAAATTACAAAGTTGTGTGAAAAAAGGTACAGAATTTTATGAAATCGATTAACATTTTCAAGGGAATTAGATTTTAAGAAATACAAAATTTAAATTTTTATACGGCCCCGTACAAAAACATTTCCAATGAGTAAAATATGTCCCATATACTAATAAGGTGATATACAGAATTTCAGCATTTTATCATAAAAAGTCCCCGAGATATGGAAAGGCAAAAATGCTGTCTTAAACAACTTTTCGATCCATCGACATAGGTTCTCAGAGGAGTAAAATTATGTCAGCAGATCGCGTTTCAAGGGGTCATACAAAAATTACAAAAGGAGGGCGCAGTTTACTCGGTGGTTAGCGCGCTGGAATTGCAATCTGTAGGCCCGGGTTCGATTCCCTCCGCTGCCAAAAGTGCCGCCGTGTTCACGCGGAGTACGATCACGGTATACATGTTGGTTCGTAAGTCCTTCCGAGAGGTTGGTGGTAGGGGGAGGGCGGTACGGTCCTTGTGGATGCCTCCCCCACTGGCTTCCGGTCTAAATTGGGTGGCTCTTTCCGGAAGTCCAAGCAGTTACCTTACACCTTTCTGGAAGGTCGGACGGCCTGGGTCTCAACAACAACAAATTACGAAAAAATACAATGACGACACAATGATTACATAATTTTGCTATTTATTGGTACAAAATTATCTTAACTGTGTAGAAATAATAACTTTACAAAAAGATTACAAAGCTTGTTCAAAATGTTTTCCGTCCATGCCAAAAATCCATTAAAGAGGCAGATATTATTTGCCTATGCTGCATTTCTGCTTTCCATTTGCACTCGTTCTGTAAACATTTATATTTTAATGATTAATTCCTCACCATCTTTGTTTGAAGATATCTCTGATATATTTTAAGATAAAATTTTGTACATCACCTTAGTGCATGGGGCACATTTTACTCATTGGAACCTTTTTTGCACGGCGGCCGTATAAAAATTTAAATTTTGATTTTCTTCAAATTTAATTCCCTTGAAAATGTTAATCGCTTTAATAAAATTCTGTACCTTTCTTTACGTAAATTTGTAATTTATTATATATGTCTGAGATCAATATTTAAAGAATAAAAACGCCGAGGTCACTGTTCTTGGGACACCCTGTATATATATATATATATATATATATATATATATATATATATATGAGTGTATATATATATAATTTTATTTAATATTAATTAGTAATTAATATATGGTAGTGTCGTGATGAATCACGATACTGAGTTAGTATATTAAAATAATAATGCATTTTAATAATCATCTTTAAGTATTTTTATTTTAATTTCTTAAATACCACTCTTAATTTTTTTATCTTAATTGACCAGGACCCAGTGGTGGCAACATCCAACGGATCGTACCCTTCTTCCCCTGCAGCCAACCTCTCGAAAGTACTTTCTGATCCGCAGATGTAACGTGCCCGTACTCCACATGAACACGGGGAAAGTTTTGCAGAGTCGGGAATAGAACCCGTTATCTCCTAGTGCGATCCCCGTCCCTTAAGTTCTAGGCTATCCTGCATGATCTTTATGTTCCTTTTCCTTGTTTGACTCGGATTGTCCGACCTACCCGAAAATGATCTCTATGTTTGTCTGCAATGCTTGGCGATGAATTTGGTGACAAAATTTGCAACATCAACAACTTTTCTTTTAAATGTCGTCAAATTGAAAAAATATCGTCAAATTGAAAAAATATCGTCATATTGACAAATATTCAGTATTTCGGACAATTAAGTTGACTGGAAACATTGCAATTACTGACTTAATATTTTTCTATTCACTTTTGTAAATATTAAAAAATTAATATATTATGTTTCATTTGAAAAATATTTTGTAACTGATTTGTGCACACTCAGCAGACACGTTTCAATTAAGAAGTCGATTGACCCAGCATAGTAGATAGATAAATGTGGATACGCTTTCCTTGAGATTTATTATGTAATTTTGGCATTAGAATTGGTATTTGTGTGCTATGTCAATTCGAGAAATGTACTAGTGAAAAATTGTAGCCAAATAAATGTATAACTAGCGAAATATGACGCAATATTTAGGTATTATACTCCACTGGCAGTCCACATCACATTTTTTTCAACAGGTGACGTCATATTTTATTTTTTATGAGCTAGTTATTTTTCTTATTTTTGTCCCGACTTCGAATCTTAGTATATACTATATTGTATCATGAGGAAAATAATAAAATGCAACCATTTCCATAAAACATACTTTCATTTCCTTAAAGCTTAGTGCTTTCCAGATGGCATTTTAAAATGAAAGAAATAAAATTCGAAAAATATTTAATTTTTTTCTTGAAAACTATATTAAAGAATCCAGTGAAATATGATTACTATAAAAAAACCAAGTAAGCGAACAAAAATTAATATCCCCTTTTCTCACACCTAGATTTTTTATTTTAAACACTCTGGGAGGATAAAAAAAAGCATTCTGGCAGTTCATGAAAAAAATTCATTAAATTAATGACTGCAAAATTTATGTATTTTATTTTTTAAGTTAAAATTTTTTCATAAATTGTGAAGTATTTAGGAAATTTTAGGCTTTATATATATATATATATATATATATGTATATATATATATATATATATATATATATATATATAAGGTGTCCCAAAAACATTGAGTACGGCTTTTATTCCCTAAATATTGATCATATACACATATAATAAATTACAAAGTTGTGTGAATAAAGGTACAGAATTTCATGAAATCGATTAACATTTTCAAGGGAATTAAATTTTAAGAAATACAAAATTTAAATTTTTATACGGCCCCGTACAAAAGCATTTCCAATGAATAAAATATGTACCATATACTAATAAGGTGATATACAAAATTTCAGCATTTTATCATAAAAAGTCCCAGAGATATGGAAAGACAAAAATGCTGTCTTAAACAACTTTTCGATCCATCGATATAGGTTCTCAGAGGGGTAAAATTATGTCGGCAGATCGCGTTTCAGGGGTCATACATCAATTGCAAATGGATGGCGCAGTTTACTCAGTGGTTAGCGTGCTGGAATTGCAATCTGTAGGCCCAGGTTCGATTCCCTCCCCTGCCAAAACTGTCGCCGTGTTCACGCGGAGTACGATCACGTTAAACATGTTGGTTCGTAAGTCCTTCCGAGAGGTTGGTGGTAGGGGGAGGGCGGTACGGTCCTTGTGGATGCTTCCTCCACTGGGTTCCGATCTAAATTGGGTGGCTCTTTCCGGCAGTCCAAACAGTTACCTTACACCTTTCTAGAAGGTCGGACGGCCTGGGTCTCAACAACAAATTACGAAAAAATACAATGATGACACAATGATTACATAATTTTGCTATTTATTGGTACAAAATTATCTTAACTGTGTAGAAATAATAACTTTACAAAAATATTACAAAGCTTATTCAAAATGTTTTCCGTCCATGCCAAAAATCCATTAAAGAGGCAGATATTATTTGCCTATGCTGCATTTCTGCTTTGCATTTGCACTCGTGCTGTAAACATTTATATTTTAATGATTAATTCTTCACCATCTTTGTTTGAAGATATCTCTGAGACTTTTTAAGATAAAATTTTGTACATTACCTTAGTACATGGGACACATTTTACTCATTGGAACCTTTTTTGCACGGGGGCCGTATAAAAATTTAAATTTTGATTTTCTTCAAATTTAATTCCCTTGAAAATGATAATCGCTTTAATAAAATTCTGTACTTTTCTTTACGTAAATTTGTAATTTATTATATATATCTGAGATCAATATTTAAGGAATAAAACGACGAGGTCACTTTTCTTGGGACACCCTGTATATATATATATATATATATGAGTGCATATATATATATAATTTTATTTAATATTAATAAGTAATTAATATATGGTAGTGTCGTTATGAATCACGATACTGAGTTAGTATATTAAAAAAATAATGCCTTTTAATAGTCATCTTTAAATATTTTTATTTTAATTACTTAAATATTACTTAATTTTTTTATCTTAATTGACCAGGACCCAATGGTGGTAACATCCAACGGCTCGTACCCTTCTTCCCCTGCAACCAACCTCTCGAAAGAACTTTCTGCTCCACAGATGTAACGTGCCCGTACTCCACATGAACACGGGGAAAGTTTTGCTGAGTCGGGAATAGAACCCTCCTAGTGCGATCCTCGTGCCTTAAGTACTAGGCTATCCCGCATGATCTTTATGTTCCTTTTCCTTGTTTGACTCGGATCACGCGACCTACCCGAAAATGATCTCTATGTTTGTCTGCAATGCTTGGCGATGAATTTGGAGACAAAATTTGCAACATCAGCAACTTTTTTTTTAAATGTCGTCAAATAGAAAAAATATCGTCAAATTGACAAATATTCAGTATTTCGGATAATTAAGTTGACTTGAAACATTGTAATTACTGACTTAATTTTTTTCTATTCACTTTGTAAATATTAAAAAAATAATGTACTATGTTTCAATTGAAAAATATTTTGTAATTGATTTATGTACGCTCAGCAGAAACGTTTCGATTACGAAGTCGGTTGACTCAGCATAGTAGATATATATATGTGGATATGCTTTCTTTGAGATTTATTATGTAATTTTGGCGTTAGAATTGGTATTTGTGTAGTATGTCGATCTCGAAAAAAGTACTAGTGAAAAATTGTAGCCATATAAAAGTATAACTAGCGAAATATGGCGCAATATTTGGTATTACCCTCCGCTGGCACTTCCAAATCACATTTTTTTTCGACATGTGACGTAATCTTTTATTTTTTTTTATGAGCTAGTTATTTTTCTTATTTTTTAAACATCCCGACTTCGAATCTTAGTATATACCATATTCTATCATGAGGAAAATAATAAAATGCAACCATTTCCATAAAACATACTTTCATTTCCTTAAAGATTAGTGCTTTCCAGATGACATTTTAAAATGAAAGAAGTAAAATTCGAAAAATATTTAATTTTTTTCTTGTAAACTATATTAAAGAATCCAGTGAAATATGATTACTAAAAAAAAAACCAAGTAAGCGAACAAAAATTAATATCCCCTTTTCTCACACCTAGATTTTTTATTTTAAACACTCTGGGAGGATAAAAAAAAAGCATTCTGGCAGTTCATGAAAAAAATTCATTAAATTAATGACTGCAAAATTTATGTATTTTATTTTTTAAGTTAAAAATTTGTTCATAAATTGTGAAGTATTTAGGAAATTTTAGGTTTTATATATATATATATATATATATATATATATATATATATATATATAAGGTGTCCCAAAAACATTGAGTACGGCTTTTATTCCTTAAATATTGATCATATACACATATAATAAATTACAAAGTTGCGTGAAAAAAGGTACAGAATTTTCTGAAATCGATTAAAATATTCAAGGGAATTTAATTTTAAGAAATAAAGAATTTAAATTTTTATACGGCCCCGCACAAAAACATTTCCAATGAGTAAAATGTGTCCCATACACTAATAAGGTGATGCACACAATTTTAGCATTTTATCATAAAAAGTCCCAGAGATATGGAAAGACAAAAATGCTGTCTTAAACCACTTTTCGATCCATCGACATGGGTTCTCAGAGGGGTAAAATTATGTCGGCAGATCGCGTTTCAGGGGTCATACAAAAATTGCGAAAGGAGGGCGCAGTTTACTCGGTGGTTAGCGCGCTGGAATTGCAATCTGTAGGCCCGGGTTCGATTCCCTCCGCTGCCAAAGGTGCCGCCGTGTTCACGCGGAGTACGATCACGTTAAACATGTTGGTTCGTAAGTCCTTCCGAGAGGTTGGTGGTAGGGGGAGGGCGGTACGGTCCTTGTGGATGCCTCCCCCACTGGGTTCCATTCTAAATTGGGTGGTTCTTTCCGGCCGTCCAAACAGTTACCTTACACCTTTCTGGTAGGTCGGACGGTCTGTGTTTCAACAACAACAACAAATTACGGCTATTTATTGGTACAAAATTATCTACACTGTGTAGAAATAATAACTTTACAAAAAAGATAACAGAGCTTGTTAAAAATGTTTTCCGTCCATGCCAAAAATCCATTAAAGAGGCAGATATTATTTGCCTGTGCTGCATTTCTGCTTTGCGTCATCTGCACTCGTGCTGTAAACATTTACATTTTAATGATTAATTCCTCACCATCTTTGTTTGAAGATATCTCTGAGACATTTTAAGACAAAATTTTGTACATCACCTTATTAGTGCATGTGGCACATTTTACTCATTGGAACCTTTTTTGCACGGGGGCCGTATAAAAATTTAAATTTTCTTTTTCTTAAAATTTAATTTCCCTGAAAATGTTAATCGATTTAATAAAATTATGTACCTTTCTTTACGTAACTTTGTAATTTATTATATATGGCTGAGATCAATATTTAAGGAATAAAAAAGCCGAGGTTACTGTTTTTGGGACACCATGTATAAATAGTTAATAGTTAGATAAAAATGATTTATAGATATAATCTGTCTAGTTCTTCAGAAACATACATTTTTGTGTTTGCTTCTACAAAAAACTTGGGCATGAATACGATTTTTGTGAAAGTGAACAATTCATGATTTAGGCTTAGAGCCTTGTCCACGTGTATAGCGTTTGTGCTTGATTCCGTTTGTTATTCTTTTTTCGATTCCACACCTTTGTAATTTGATACTTTTCATTGACTTGTTGATCCGATATTTATTTTATTTATTTATTTTTTTCCATTTGCTTAAGGATTTGTTTATTTATACTTTTATTTCGTAAGCCTGTTAGATATTTGAATTTTCGTATTACAGATTCCCACTTTTCTTTCATTGGATCTTCAATCGAAAATCCAGTGAGTGAAGACGGATCGGTGAATTTCTTAGATTTAACAATAAAAAACACCAGAAATATGGAATTTATACAGAGCTACACGATAAAAGAGAATCATACAGTATCAAGATAAATCATATTATCGACTGGAATTCAAACCTAACCAAGAATGTCTTCAGAAATATAATAATTGGTTACTTTAGAAGAAACCAAAATTACAATACTTTTAAGAAAGATTGCATCTACAAATGTAACAAATTTGTAAAGGAGGCAATAAAGAGAAATTATCCTATGAATTTTATACGGCATTATTACAATTCATTTTCAAAGAAAAGTAGTAATATTCTTAACGTTAAGTAAAGCATTATATTCATAACTGCGAAACTGTTATCAAGTTATATC
>OX578149.1:48357295-48484795 GCA_951213105.1 Amaurobius ferox
CTTCCTCGTTGCTTTTTGCTTTTAACACACGCTTTTATTTTGCTCGCGGTTAGATACTGTGGTAACTGATTCACACTCTTGCACTTTAGTTTTTGTTATTTTAATATATATACATATATATATATATATATTATTATATATAAATATATATATATATATATATATATAAATATATATATATAAATATATATATATATATATATATATATAAATATATATATATATATATATAAATATATATATATATAAATATATATATATATATATAAATATATATATATATATATAAATATATATATATATATATAAATATATATATATAAATATATATATATATATAAATATATATATATATATAAATATATATATATATATAAATATATATATATAAATATATATATATATATAAATATATATATATAAATATATATATATATATAAATATATATATATAAATATATATATATAAATATATATATATATATATATATATAAATATATATATATAAATATATATATATATAAATATATATATATATATATATATATATATATATATAAATATATATATATAAATATATATATATATATATATATATATATATATATATAAATATATATATATATATATATATATATATAAATATATATATATATATATATATATATATAAATATATATATATATATATATATATATATAAATATATATATATATATATATATATATATAAATATATATATATATATATATATAAATATATATATATAAATATATATATATAAATATATATATATAAATATATATATATATATATATATATATATATATATAAATATATATATATAAATATATAAATATATATATATATATATATAAATATATATATATATATATATAAATATATATATATATATATATAAATATATATATATATATATATAAATATATATATATATATAAATATATATATATATATATATATATAAATATATATATATATATATATTTATATATATATATATATATATATATTTATATATATATATATATATATATTTATATATATATATATATATATATTTATATATATATATATATATATATTTATATATATATATATTTATATATATATATATATATATATATATATATATATATATATATATATATATATATATATATATATATATATATATATATATATATATATATATATATATATATATATATATATATTTATATATATATATATATATATATATATATATATATTTATATATATATATATATATATATATATATATATATATATATATATATATATATATATATATAAATATCGGATATATATAATTATCGGATCAGTAGCGCGATATATTGGACGTCGACAGTCCAGGCGGAAATTCGAAGTTTTAATACCCGTTGTGACATGAGTTTTTACAATTTTTACGACCTCAAAACATGTATTGTCATTATTTTGTATAATCGATTCTGTATGAAACGAAGTTCTTCATGCTTTAATAATACTTCACATTTTAATTGGGATTAAATAATAATGCAAGTAAACATTTTTTACATGGCATATAAAGTATTAAGCATTGTAATACGTCAAACAAGATTTGTCGAAGAAATGCGCAAAATAAAAATAAAATCTTTCTTTTTTAAATTTATTAATTTACAAATACAACTTAAAAGAAAAACAGAGTAAAAAATTGAATATCTTATAAGATGAAATAATTATTAAATAAGCATCTTTCTCGATTTTTTACGAAAACGAAACAAAAAATACTCGTTTAAGCTTACATAAGTATTTTTTGTTTACAATTATATTTCTTAAATTAAACTTGTGCTCCTGTAATTAAAAAATTATATAACGAGATGTGATGACGATTGTGATTACTGTTTCATCGTCAGAATTATTTACGGAGACTAGTCCGCATTCTCAATTTAAGAATTTAAAATATGTAAACAAAAAAAATATTTGAATAACACTACTATGATTACTAAAAGTTAACTAAATTCAATTTTTTTGCTTTAATGTATATCTTGTTTTTAATAACAGTAAAAAACGATTGATGACGGCATAATTTACATTAAAGGGCATATTTATGGTTTTGAACAGTAGAACGTAGTAATTAAAATCCCCCCCGCCCACACCCAAAAAAAAAATCTGAGATATAAAAATGGAGACGAGGGGGAACTTTTCTAATTCAGCTTACAATGTCTTAGATTACAATGCCAATAGCTCCATTTACATTAATTATTTATCTTTGAAACGCGCATTCGAAGGAGTACGCTTAAATGTAAAATTTTGCCTTCGTCATTCTTCTGTACATCTCAGTTGTTTTATAAAGGACATTATATATTTTTATGAGGTTTATAAGAAGGATGTTACTTTATTTTAGGTATATATGGAGCTTTAAGTAAGGTTTAATTTTTATTTGAAGTAAGTTAACTTTAATATTACGTGCTTGTGCTCTGCATGCTAAAGTGGCCGCAATGCCAATTATATATCTGTCATACTGGACCAACATGTGGGCTAAACCTTAAGCATGCAAATTTCAAAGCAAAAAGAATAGTAAAGTTTCCATTAACTTAATTTAATTAGTAGCATTTTGTTATAAAGTAAGCATTATTAATTTACGTAACATTAATTAAGTGACAATTAATTACCCTAAAGGAATGTCATGGTTAGACAACTTGGTGAACCAAAACTATCGAATTTTAAAGTTTTGAGTATAAATTAATAATTGCTTTTCTTACAAATGGATGCACTGCATACAGTTCCTAATATTCAAATATTCCAGTTTATAAGATGATGATAATCTCTTATGTTACCAGTTCAACTCTATTCTGATGCTGAAAGTCCATATTTTCTGAAAGTCTATATCTGAAAGTCCATATTTTCTTCTCACAGCTTGGAGCCACAATTCTTGGCGCCCTCTCAAATCTGTTCAAACTTTCCTTCCAAACTCAGAATCGCTATATTACACGAATACTGACTGAATATAACGTCTGAATATAACGTAATGACTGAATATAACGGTAGTTGCTTATCCCCCCCCCCCCTTCTCCTCAATTTTGTCATTCCTTCTGGATCGTTTTGACCACCTATTTAATAACTATGCCAGTTGATCTATTGTGGGCGTTTTCACGGCTGTCATCCTCCCCTTATGGTCGTAATCCCAGCATGGGCGTATTTAGGGGGGGGGGGGGGTCAGGAGGTAGCAAAGCATCCCCTGAAAAATTGTTAATGTAATTAGAAGTCATGCTTACAGAACATTTTAAAACCATTACAAGTGATTGAGATTTGAACACAATTTCGACAAAATCAATAAAATGTCGCAATGTTAAAATATTACGATCATAAAAAATCTGATATAAATGTCATGCAATATGAGAGAGAAAAAAATACTAAAAATTTTGGAATTAGGACATTCAGCCACAATTGTTTGTTTTCTCCTACGTGTATATTAATATACTATATTAATAGAAACAATTTAAACTTATACCTAACTGAGAAACAATTTAAACTTATACCTAACTGAAAAACAATGAAGTATTATTGCGTTTGGTACGTTGATGAATGCCTAATTTGTTAGTTTGGCTGTTCTATATCTAAGAGCTCAGGATATTATCATAGTGTGTGTGTGTGGTGGGGGGAGTATTTTAAAGATGGTACAGTTTACAAAAGAAAAATAAATAAATAAAACAATTATTTCCATCTCCGAAAAAAAAAGAAAATATACTTTAAAAATTTGCGTGTATACACGTTACTTATGTTTTATTATTGCGTTTATACATGTTTATACATAGCATTTTTATTTTCAGATTTAGGATTAGCTCAGTGAACAGCTCAGTGAGCAAATTGCACAAATATCAATTTTCTGACCTGTAAAAAAAATACTAAAATGTATCCTACTTGAAGACTCAATTCATTGATTTGCTTCACAGAGAAATAGTTCGAAGGAAGCGCAATAGATGGTGCGGCCAATAGACAAGTTCACTGATAGGCTGCGCCATCTATTCTTCATCTAACGCATTATTTCTCTTTGTAACAAATCAATCATTTACGCCTTTTTTGAGTAGGAGAAGTTTTAGTATTTTAGTTGCAAAGAAAAATATATCATGTTTCAACACAAATTGGGTTCAGATTGTATGTCAGATTTAACATTCTCAATTTTATTGATAAATAATATACTACTTTATGTGGTTAAAAATGTAAAGTTTCCACGTTATAACAATTCGTGTTTGATACAGTCGTCAACATTTTTTTTGCTGTCATTAAATCCACTCAGCTGGTATATATCTGAAACAAAAGTCTTTAGTTTCGTTCACCATGCAATAATAATCGTATTAATTCGGAATTTTATTATGTAATAATTCACCACGTAATAATAATCGTAATAATAATTATAATCGTAACCCAAATAATCATGTAAGTCATAAAGTTTATGTTATCACATAGGGAATGAATAAGCAAATTATTTTCACCGTGTTTTGTTTGCCGAAACGGCAGTGTTTAGAAACATTTTCCCGGTTGGGGCAGCTAGGCTTTCTACAATGTCCCTGTTCGGGCGCCACTATTGAGAGCCTTGCTGCCCTAACCTGGAATCGAACCAGGAATCTCCGAACTGGTAGAAAAGTATGTAACTCGTTAAAGTTATTAAGCAATCTATAAATATCGAAACATTTCTAGAACTCGCCAAGTTGGTGATATTACCAAATTTGTCGCCAAGTTCAACGAATTTTTCACCAAAGTCAAGCGACCCATATCTTAAAATTCTGATGATTATCTGTTACGTATTTGTAACTGTATAATGCCACTTCCATTTCATTTAAGTTACATTTTTTTTTCAAGATCTACTCTACCATGCACACTAAGGTGTTTCACATCAAAAATATGTAGCTTGATCAACATAGCTAAAATTATGACCCGTACTGTGAGGCCAGAATATGTCCTCACATGAGACATTTTTATTTCAATATTTATGGTGCATAGAACAGCTAACAAAGGTTTTAGTCTAGCTGGCGCCGGAGTTTACAACAACGTGAACTTTTAGGTCAAATACAATAAATTTGGGTGTCCCAGGCCAAAGGGGCTGAGAGGGGCCTTGATAAATGTCAAGTGATGCCATTGGGTTCAGAAGAACCAATGAGCGCCAAGGGAAAGAAGGGTGGAGCTCCAATTCTGATAATGATTATCTGTTACGTATTTGTAACTGTATAATGCCACTTCCATTTCATTTAAGTTACATTTTTTTTCAAGATCTACTCTACCATGCACACTAAGGTGTTTCACATCAAAAATATGTAGCTTGATCAACATAGCTAAAATTATGACCCGTACTGTGAGGCCAGAATATGTCCTCACATGAGACATTTTTATTTCAATATTTATGGTGCATAGAACAGCTAACAAAGGTTTTAGTCTAGCTGGCGCCGGAGTTTACAACAACGTGAACTTTTAGGTCAAATACAATAAATTTGGGTGTCCCAGGCCAAAGGGGCTGAGAGGGGCCTTGATAAATGTCAAGTGATGCCATTGGGTTCAGAAGAACCAATGAGCGCCAAGGGAAAGAAGGGTGGAGCTCCCCCCCCCCCCCGCCGAAGGAACCACAAGTCACTTTGATACGAAATGTTGCAAAAAGAACTCGGATACAAAATGTTGCAGAAGCAAGTCTGACACGAAATGTGGTTGCGAGAAGTTTCCTACGAAGTGTTGTTGAAAAGAGTTTGACAAAAGGAGCGAAGCGAACATGTCCTAGCAGTTGCAGATATAAAGTATCAGTCAAAGTGAAAAATACGAGTAGGAGCCACACACCATAGAATTATGGCCGTACTTCAGCACTAAGACCGATGCAAGCGAGATGATGAGCCCAAGTCTAAACTGGAAGGTATGTGCTCTGATGTTACCGGTCCTAGACACCTTCGTAAAATTAATACTTCTGGTCGTATCTCCCCTAGCTAAAATAGTTAAATGAAAATTGATAATAAATGAGAAATGATATAAATGATAAATTGTTGTTGATGATAAATTGATGTGGTTAATAAATGATATTGTTTAAGTTTTAAATAGTCTAATCTTTTGATATTAATTAATAATTCTTTTCAGGACTTACACAAAAGGTAAAAATATTTGGAGGGTTGTTGCGGCACAATAACGGGCAATGTACGTTTAAATGTTAATTCCACTTTATGAGATCAACGGCCATGTTTTTAATGATTAATAACAATTAATGTTAATTGTAAGTTAAACTGTAGGTTCCCTTTTCTTTTCGTATTGCCACAGTATGTAACTCGTTAAAGTTATTAAGCAGTCTATAAATTTCGAAACATTTCTAGAACTCGCCAAGTTGGTGATATTACCAAATTTGTCGCCAAGTTCAACGAATTTTTCACCAAAGTCAAGCGACCCATAACTTAAAATTCTGATAATGATTATCTGTTACGTATTTGTAACTGTATAATGTCACTTCCATTTCATTTAAGTTACATTTTTTTTTCAAGATCTACTCTACCATGCACACTAAGGTGTTTCACATCAAAAATATGTAGCTTGATCAACATAGCTAAAATTATGACCCGTACAATTTTATCCGTTTCCAATAATAGATGGACATGTGTTTATAAACTCTAGAAATGCGCATTTCACATCAAAATTTAGATGCAGAAATTTCCGATCACGGAATTTTATTACGTTAAAGATGCAAGAGAATAATAATACATGAATTTACTCAACGTTAAAATTTCATCATTGAGAATGTAAAAATGTTACACATAAAATATTCGGGAATAAAAATTTCAGCGTTTTTTCTTGACACTAATCTCATGCAACAAAAATCCTAATTTTAAGTGCTGTTTAATCCATACAGATAAAAAATATATAAGACTGTAAAAAGTTTGCAAGAAAAGCAATCATGTGTCACTGACTTGGGTGCCATCTAATCCTATCAGCAAGTTTCAGTATTAGAAGATAAAGTAAACGAGCAATTTATCTTATTCATTATTATTGTCATTAAATTATGTTAAATTCGAGCAATTTGTATTAATTTAATTTTTTAAACAGGTTCAGAGTATCCTCAAAATTAAAAAATCTAGTGTGAACACCGCATGACTTTACTTGTAAACCAGGTTAATTTACGTCTAACAAATTGACAAGAAATGAACTGGATCACAGTGTTAAATGCAGCACCAATAAAGATAAGTGAGCAGATGCACGTTTTGGAAAAGCATTGGATTTAATTCTTCAGTGCAACAAGTCTGGTTCTGAACACCCAAATAAGTGCAATACAATACGAGCCAAACAGAAAATGTCTAAACGACAGGGCCCAATATAGTAAAGAAAAATAAATAAACACATCGAAACAAGAAAAAATAAATAAAGAAATCGTAAACAAGAAAAAATAAATAAACACATCGTAAACAAGAAAAAAATAAAGAAACACATCGTAAACAAGAAAAAATAAATAAACACATCGTAAATGAACTCAACGTAAGGAACAAAAAGAGAAGTTCATACTCTGCATTTTGATTATTACTTTCCCTACAATAGATGGCTATGTATATAGTACTGGAATCTAACTATGAAGTTGCGATTGCTCTCTTTACGAGGTTTTATTTAACCGAGTTTTTGACATATCTATACACCTTTCGAGCACTTTAGAACCCGAAAAATAGATTTTTAGCCTGACATCTGTGTGTGTTTGTCTGTGTAATGTATGTATTCACTCCATCTGAAAAACTAATTCACTAAATTTAGTAGATACGTTGGTTGGGGACTACCCTGGTGCTGATTAGATTTTGATATGATTCAGAAAAAAAGAACCTGCCTTTGTTTACGAAATGATCCGCAAAATCTTCAAAATCTAAAATAAACGTAATGTATGATCAAATATATCAATTTGATCATACATTACATACATTGATACAATAATGTATGGTCAAATATATCAATTTAAGACTAGAAGAGCCGTTAGTGTCATTTTGACCCTTTTTCCAATTTCCCATGCTTTATTTGACCATACAGTTGAACAACAAAGTTCATATTTTTTTTAATTTTCTTAAAATATTTCCACGTGTATTGTGACAATTTTTTTATATTTCTATGTTAATTATTAAATGAAATTATCTTAGAAATGCCTAGAACAGCTAACAGGGGTCATTTTGACCCTCATAAAGAAAGCGACCGATTTTCAAGTGAATGTCTGCTTTCGAATTCCGGATGCCCCATTTTTGTTTTCTGCGCATGGGGAAACGCGCACCTCTTATCGCTATGACTATCACGACCTCTTATCGCGACAGTTAGCAGGTTCGCTCTAAGCACTCTGACTGTTAGCTGAAATGCAGGCGCATCTTAGCGGCGATGGTGTGCTACAGAACTTTTGGAGGGAAACCAGTCCTGCTACAGCTATGATCGAGAACGGAACTCGATGCCACTTTCCACAGCTGTGTTTTCGGAGTTTTCGATTTCGACCAGTGTGTAAGCATTTTTCCGTATAAACGATGTCGAGAAGATTGAGTACACAGGAGGCCCTTGCCCTCCTGGAACAGTTAGATTCAGATATCAGTGGTGACGACAGCAACGATGAAGATTTTGTTGCAAATGTGAACTTACAGAATGCGTCGCCCTCTGGAAGCAGTGACAGTGATGCCGTGGAAATTCTGGCAATGTGATCTCCCCTGTTATGCGCGGACCAGGACATTCACGTGGGTAGGGGCAAGGACGAGGCGACAACATACCTACTAATTCTGCTGGCAGCAGTGACGATAAGTACAAGTCATCCACCACAGGTCGAACGGCAGATCGCAATATCGAGACAATTGCAAGTGGACCAACGTATTTTGCTCGTCGTAATATTGGGACAAATCCTGCTTCAGCTGCCGTTTGATGGTAAATGCATCAATGGTGAAACACATTCAAACATGTGCAGTTGCTGAAGCACGACGTCAGCTTGGAGATGACAGCAACTGGAATGTTATTCTGTAGAAACTGGATGCCATTTTCGCCCTCCTGTATGCCCGTGGTGCACTAGGTCATACAAAACTTGTGCAGATGATTTGTGGAACAAGGATTAGGGACCACCTGTGTTCAAAGAAACAATGTCCCGCAATCGTTTCCATGTAATCATCAGGTATCTCAGATTCAATGTCCAAAGCAGCAGAGCTGAGCACCTGGCCACTGACAAATTTGCTCTCTCTTCTGACACCTGGTACAAGCTGATGGGAAATTGTAATTTGTGCTAAAATCCTGGACTTGAAATAACCGTTGATGAACAGTTGTTGCCATGTGAATCAAGACGCAGATTTATCCAATACATGACAAATAACCGGGACAAGTTTGGTATCAAGTTCTGGCTAGCAACTGATGTAAATTCCAAATGTGTTCTCAATGGCTATCCGTATTTGGACAAGGATGAGGAGCGACCAACTGATTTACAACTTGGGGAGAGTGTGGTGCCCCAAATACTGCAACCACATCTAAACTCCGGACTCAACGTCATTACTGACAATTCTTTAGGTCTATGAGACTTGCAGATAAACTTTCTAAGAAGAAAACCACAATTGTTGGGACGATGCGTCTGAACAAGCGAGAATTACCTCCTATTGCATTCGACACTTCTTGGCCACGATATTCATCTTTTGTACTGAAAAATGGAAACAGAATAATTACGATATATAGGTGCAAGAGCAAAAGGAGTGTCACGTTTCTCAGCACCATGCACATGAATGTGTTTGCAGACAACAGCGCAAAAAGAAGAAGCCGAACACGGTCACATACTACAATCATACTAAATGTGGCGTAGATGTAGTATATCAGATGCTAAGGAAATATCCTATAAGATGTAGAACACTCAGGTAGACTGTTCATGTTTTTAATAACGTCCTTAGCATCGCTGAACTCAATGCTTGGATAATTTTCAAGGAATCCTCGGGTTCCAAAATTTCACGTCGAGAATTTATTCTTGCGCTCGTGGAGGAACTGCGAATTGGTGCTTTGCGCAACAGATGCCCCCCAGTTTTTCGAGTACAGACGCCAAAATGAATGAAGTGTGCCTTTGAACTTTGCAAGGGACAGAATAAGACTTCCGCCAGCTGTGAGGGATGCCAGAAACTAATTTGAGGTAAATGTGTTGCTGTCACTGTCAAGCGTGCATATTGTTCCACCTGCGCTAATGTCTAACGAACTTTGGAACACATTGTGTGTTTATTCATAGTTTATGTTTTTTGTAATCTCACTTTGAAACATGTTGTGTGCTAATTTGTATTACTTGCATTTGTATCTTTTGTTTGTTTTCTTATCACTTGTACTCCTGCGAAAGAAGATTGTGCAATATCATAAATTACTTTACATTACAATATATAATGTAATGTATGATATTGCGTAATATTATACATGACATTATATGTTGTCATTATATATTGTCATTTCAAAAAAATAACTTTTGAAGCAAGAAAAAAGAACTAACTGTAAAAACTAAATAAAAAAAACTAACTATAAAAACTCTTTTATATTGTCATTTCAACATCAATTATCAGTAAAAAATTTACTTTGATATGGCTTACATTTCTTATGAGGGTCGGGTTGATTCCCAACGGCGGTTTTAGGTTAGTCTAAAATCCGGCTGTTCTAGTGTTAATGCTTGTTTTATACGTGATTTTTAACTACAAAAGGTATAAGGCCAACTCCATAGCTCTAATGCTGTTATTACACGGGGCAATTCCTTCCAGCAATTTTTCAGCAACACTATTCATTTCAATGGGAAGAAATCTTGTTAACAAATTGTCGCCATCCTTTCGTGCTCGACAATAAAAATTGTTCAATTTCTGAGCGACGAACCAATCAGAGGACGATGAGATTGGACGTCACTCCTCCGCCTTTCCTCTTCCGATTTTTGTGTTCAAAATGGCGATGGCGAATGCAATGAAAACACATCGAAGCTGCTCAACTACGTTGCAATCCGGAGATGGAAAAAAATAATAGAACTTTTACCAAATTACAGACACCTGTGGGATATAAAAAATCCAAATTACACGACCCCCCCCCCCCAAAAAAAAATGCTTCTTGGAATGAAATCGACGGTATTAGAGAGGAGGGGCGTGTTAGAAAGTGGGGCCTAAAGTATCAGCGGAAGGAATTGTTGAAGTCTGGAGATTGAAAATAATAATAGAACTTTTAGCAAATTACAGACATCTTTATGATATAAAAGATTCAAGTTATACGAAAAACACACTAAATAATGCTTTCTGGAATGAAATCGGCGGTAATAGAGAGAAGGGGCTTGTTAAAGAGGGGTGTTTTTTGGAGTCTTGTTTTTTGGGAATAACTCGAAAACCAGAGCAGTTTGAAAATTCAAATTTGTCATGTTGTCTTTCGTAGTTTTTATGATCCTTTGGATTTTAAACTTTACCGGGCCAATCCATCCTGGATTCGCCATAGGAATGCACTTCTTTTTACTTTCCTTATATACATAATGTATAAGGAAAGTATTGTGACGGGGTTGAAAATTCGAATTCGAGTTTTCGACGGGAGAGCACGTTTCAAGCATCCCTGATCAAGAATCAAACATTTTTGAGGTGTTGTCTGTGTGTGTGTGTGAAAGTATGTGTGTGTGTGTGTGTCAGTGAGTCTTTGGAGACGATAACTGACGAACGAATTCGAACGAAATTTGGTACAAAAATCACAATCCGTAAACACTGGAAGCTTATTGTTTTTAAACGTAATCGAATGTTCAGAAACCCCCTAAATTTTCGAGTGAAATTTTGAAAATCTCGTCAAAAAATCAAAACCGCTAATAAAGTGACGCAAAATAGACATTTCTTATGTAATTTTTCATTAGAAAACGATTGACATAAATTTTAGAACGCTAAGATGAACCGTTCTCGAGATATTGCACATTTTTCAAAAAAATTATCAAAAAGTCATATCAAATAGAAAAAATATATGTCCTATTGAGAAACATGTTCACTTTTCATATGTAATACCATGCGATAAATTGGGTGACATCATTCTCGTGGATCTAGCTCGTTCCATTCATGAGAAAATATACTTCGAGTAATACTATTGTATTTGAACGCCAATAGTCATTTATCTGCTATAAGAATAACTTATTTCTCCGTCAGTAAAGCTTGGCGAGATTTTGGCGACGAATTTGGCGGAATGTCGCCAACTTGGCGACTTTTTGAAATGTTGTCAAATCAACGAAAATCTCGCCAAATGGATTAAAATGACGCTAAATCAATGAAAATGACGACTAATTGTCGAAAATTCAATATCTTGGAAAGAATGAATACAAGTCTATATAAATAAAAATGAAAATCTGTCTGTCTGTCTGTTTGTCCCATCATCACGGGGGAACGGTTGAACCGAATTTGATGAAATTTTGTGGGTAGCTTGGAAATAGTCCCACTTAAAATTTAGTCCATATATGGAGTTTCTACAATCAGTGGTTCTCGAGATATTAGTAAAAAACGATATTTTCGTTTGTCTCATCATCACGGGAGAACGGCTGAATCGAATTTGATGAAATTTTGTGGATAGCCTTTAAATAGCCCCCCATAAATTTAGCCCAAGTGTCGAGTATCTGAGACAAGGGGTTGTCGAGATATTAATGCAAAACGAAACTTTTTCTGAGGAGTTCTCCTCTCTAACTCCGTGGTTTATCCAAACGAAAAGCTTGAAAATCGTTTGAAAGTGAATTAAAACTGTATCTCAGAGTTTGGGGGGAGATTTTTTGCACTAATTAGTCACTTTCTGAAAACATCAATTGTTTGAAACATGATTTAAATGGGAAATATATCTCCTTGGTTTAGATTATACAAGCTTTTACTGAAAAATGAAAAGTATAAAGAAATAAAAATGGCTATTAAATTTTGCATTTTATGAGGAAGATTCTATCTTATATCATGTTGCTCGGCAACGGAATGAAATTAAGTGTGTTGTTAATATTTATTATTATTTTTTCAATTTGAATAATAAACAAATGGATGTAAAAATATATTTTTAAATGAACGGTTTGATTGTTCTTTTAATTATATAAATTGCCGACCGCGTACATGACTTTAATTTATTTTAGCAAAGTGGTTTCCAGCTCATATATTGTGTTTAGCTAATAAACTCATATATTGTGTTTACCCAATAAATTCATTTAGCCGATTGTTGAAGCAGAAAAAGATTAGAACGGGTGTATCTTATAATACAATTTTAGTGTTTTCATTTAGTATATACAAACGGGATCAGGATATTTTATTCTTCAGATCTGCAAATTCAGAGCTACGAATTTAGCGGAATATCTCTAAATAACTTGGTAACTTCTCTTAAACTGTACCAAATTAGAGGAAATGTTTCCAAATTTATAAAATTGGCGCAAAACAATGATTTGTTTTTTAGAATAGAGTACTGAAATGATGTTTCAGTAGCATTTGTCGATCAATCCATCCATCCTACTTGGTAACACATTTAACGAATTTTTTTAATATCACGAAATTGATAAAAGTATTTGTGAGTCCATAAAAATATCCTGGAATTGATAAAATCGCGCTTAATAAATGAAAATAATTGTATTTTGTTAGGGGATAGTATTGTGATGATGTTTCGTCAATTTGTCGCAAAATGGGTCTATCTGTTCTACAGTCCCACTTGGCGATAAATTTGGCGATTTTTTAAGTTATCGCTAAATTGACGAAAATGTCGCCAAACCTTCCATGGAGATTGCATTATTCAGATGATATGATTTCTATCAATTTATTTGAAGCAAATGATATCATGTCGCTTAGCAACGGACCCAATATGTTATGCGGCATACGATTGTTATTAAGTCTTTTCCGATTTGAATAATAAAAATATGTATATAAAATAAATTTCATTGACATTGCATTTTTGACTGGATAATATCAATTACGGTCTTCAGATTTAAACATCATTATTATTGGTATTTTCGGGGACTGTTGATTCAGGGATTATTGATATTTTCAAATTATTATGGAATTGTTTTATTATGGCAAAAATTGTTGAAACTCATATATAGTACGTTGTACGAGTAATCTTCTATAAATGCATGGGTATATCTTCTAATCTACGAGAATATAAGTAGTACAGGTATATTGGCATATATTTTGATATATATTGGCATATATTGGAATCAATTACGACCTTCTGGTATTAAGATTACGGGGATTTTTGATACTTTCAATTTATTACGTCATCTTTTTTAATTTGGTAAATATTTTTGAGACTCATATTGCAATACGGGTAAGCTTCTACTAACACACTGACATATTTTCTAATCGGCGACTATATAAGTAGTACGGGTTACATATATTGATTCAATTCCTTTTTTTTTGTAAATTTACTTACTAAAGGGGCCAGGATGTTTTATTCTTCAGATCTGCCCGTGAATATACTGTTGCATAGTGAGAACAGATATTCTTAAACTTCTCTTTATTAGCAATAAATTTAATATTTTAACAGAATTTGCACATGATTGCGAATTATAAATTTCTTTATATTATATACTCCGTACGAAGAACGGGTATGTTGCTAGTCTATATAAATAAAAATGAAAATCTGTCTGTCTGTCTGTCTGTCTGTCTGTCTGTCTGTCTGTTTGTCACACCATCACGGGAGAACGGCTGAACCGAATTTGATGAAATTTTGTGGGTAGCCCAGAAATAGCCCCACTTAAAATTATATCCGTGGTTTGAGTTTCTACGACCAGTGGTTCTCGAGACATTAGTAAAAAACGAAATTTTCGTTTGTCTCATCATCACGGAAAAACGGCTGAACCGAATTTAATGAAATTTGGTGAATAGCCTTGAAATCTCGCCCCATAACTTTTGTCCAAGTTTTGAGTTTCTAAGACCTGGGGTTGTCGAGATATTAATGAAAAACGGAACTTTTTCCTAGGAGTTCTACTCCCTAACTCCGTGGTTTATCCAAACGAAAAGCTTGAAAATCGTTTGAAAGTGAATTAAAATTTAATCTCTGAGTTTGATGGGAGATTTTTTGCGTTAATTAGTCACTTTCTGAAAACATGAATTGTTTGAAACATGATTTAAAGGGGAAATCTATCTCCATGGTTCATGATTTATTTAAAACAAGCTTTTACGGAACAATGAGAAGTATAGAGAAATCAAAATCGTTATTTAATTTCGCAGTTTATGTTATAAAACATGACATATTTAACATGTTATAAGATTCTATCTTATATCATGTTACTCAGAAACGCAATTAAATTAAATCTGTCTGTTAATTTTAATAATTATTTTTTCGATTTGAATAATAAATAAATGGATATAAAAATATATTTTAGAAAAGAACGATTTGATTTTTCTTATAGCATTTTTGACTGGATAATATCAATTACGGTCTTCAGGTTTAAAAATTATTATTATTTATATTTTCGGGGATTATTGATTCAAGGATTATTGATATTTTCAAGTTATTATGCAATTATTTTATTATGACAAAAGTTGTTTAAACTCATATATTGTATGTTGTACGAATCTTCTACAAATACACGTGTATATCTTTTAATCTACGAGAATATAAGTAGTACAGGTATATTGACATATGTTTTGATATATATTGGCATATATTGGAATCAATTACGACCTTCTGGTATAAAGAGTACGGATGTTATTGATGTTTTCAATTTATTACGTCATCTCTTTTATTTTGGCAAAATATTTTTGAGACGCATATTGTAATACGGGTAATCTTCTACTAACACATTGGCATATTTTCTGATCTGCGACAATATAATTAGTACGGGGTTGCGTATATTCATTCAATTCCTATTTTTTCTTCTGTAAATTTACTTACAAAAGGGGGCAGGATGTTTTATTCTTCAGATCTGATCGTGAAGATAATTTTGCATGGTGAGAACATATATTCATAAACTTCTCTTTAGGAGCAATAAATTTAATATTTTAACAGAATTTGCACATGATTGCGAACTTTAAGTTTCTTTAAATTATACACTCCGTACGAATAACAGGTGTGCTGTTAGTGGTTAATAAATTTTAACATTTTAGGAGGATATATCATGTTGCTCGGCATCGCAATTAAATTAAATGTGTTTGTTAATGTTTTTATTATTTTTTTTCGATTTAAATAATAAATAAATGGATAAATGGATATAAAAGTATATCTTATGAATGGACGGTTTGATTTTTCTTTTAATTATATTAATTGCTGACTGCGTACATCAATTTCATTTATTTTGGCAAAGAGTTTTCAAGCTTATATCGTATTTAGCTACTAAACTCATATATTGTGTTTAGCCAATAAATTCATATAGCCGATTGTTGAAACAGAAAAAGAGTAGAGCGGGTATATCTTCTAATACAATTGTAGTGTTTTCATTTAGTATATTGAAACGGGATAAAAAAGTTTCATTCAGATCTGCAAATTCAAAGCTACGAATTTGGAGGGATATCGCTAATTTGACAACTTTTCTTAAACTTTGCCAAATTGACGGAAATGTCGCCAAATTGATATAAACGACACACAAACAGCTGCCATAAACCTTCGGGTTGGTCGTGTGGCTTGGGTCTTCTACATATCAATGATTTTTTTTTTTTTTTTTTTTTTGTTGTTAGAAGAGAGTACTGAAATGATGTTTGGTTAGCATTTCTCTGTCAGACCAACCATCCTACTTAGTAATACATTTAGCGAATTCTTAAAATGTCACCAAATTGTTAAAAATGTTTTCAAATCTATAAAAATATCTTGAAATTGATAAAATTGCGCTACATAAATGATATTAATTGTTTTTTGTTACGGGATAGTATTGTGATGATATTTCGTCAATTTGTCGCAAAGTGGAACTGTCAGTTCTACAGTCCCACTTGGCGATAAATTTGGCGATTTTTTAAAATGTCGCTAATTTGACGAAACTGTCGCCAAATGTTCCATAGAAATATAACTATTTAGACGATATTTTTTCTACCAATTTATTTGAAGCAAATAATATCATGTCGCTTAGCAACGGATTTAAATCCAATGTGTTTATGCGGCAGACGATTTTTATTAAATCCTTTCCGATTTGAATAATGAAGATATGTATATAAAATAAATTTCATTGCCATTTCATTTTGGACTGGATAATATCAATTATACTCTTCAGGTTTAAACATTATTATTATTGATATTTTCCGGAATTATTGACTCAGGGATTATTGATATTTTTAAGTTATTACGCCATTGTTTTATTGCGGCAAAAATTGCTGACACGCGCATATTGTACGTTGTACGAGTAATCTTCTAGGAATGCACGGGTATATTTTCTAACCTACGAGAATATAAGTAGTACAGGTATATTGGCATATATTTTGACATATATTGGCATATATATTGGAATCAAGTACAGTCTTCTGGTATGAAGATTAAGGGGATTAATTATATATTCAATTTATTACGTCGTCTGTTGTATTTTACCAAAAAACATTTGTGACTCATATTGCAAAACGGGTAATCTTCTACTAATAATCGGACATTATAAGTAGTACGTGTATATCTTCCCATATAATTTTAGCACTTTAATTTTGACATATATTGGAATAAATGACTGTCTTCAGATTTAAAGATTACGGGTTTATTGGTATTTTCAATTTATACATGTAATCTACTAATACAGGTTATATTTTCTAATATTCGCGTATATAATTAGTACGGGTCCCATACAATTTTAACGCTTTTATTTTGCATATATTGATTCAATTCCATATTTTTTTTTATATTGGCTTACATAAGGGGTCCAAGATGTTTTAATCTTCAGATATGTCCATGAAGATAATTTTATATAGCGAGAACAGAGATTCTTAAACTTCTTTTTAGGAGCATTATATTAAATATTTTAACAGAATATTTTGATTAAACATGTCATTTAGTATACTATAAGAATTTGGGCATGATTATGAATTTCAAGTTTCTTTATATTATATACTCCGTACGAAGAACGGGTATGCTGCTAGTACTATATAAATTTATTTTATTTAAAAATTTGAAAAATTGTTATCTACCATATTTATTTTAAATTATGAAACTTTTCTCATATATAAAATAATTAAACTCTGGGAAAGATATTTATCTATATAAATAAAATTGAAAATCTGTCTGTCTGTCTGTCTGTCTGTCTGTTTGTCCCATCATCACGGGAGAACGGCTGAACCGAATTTGATGAAATTTTGTGGGTAGCCTAGAAATAGTCCCACTTAAAATTTATTCTATAGTTGGAATTTCTACGACCAGTTGTTCTCGAGATATTAGTAAAAAACGAAACTTTCGTTTGTCTCATCATCACGAGAGAACGGCTGAACCGAATTTAATGAAATTTTGTGGGAGACCTTGAAATAGCCCCCCATAAATTTTGCCCAAGTTTCAAGTTTCTAAGACCAGGGGTTGTCGAGATATTAATGAAAAACGGAACTTTTTTTATAGGAGTTCTACTCTCCAACTCCGTGGTTTATCCAAACGGAAAGGATAAAAATCGTTTGTTTAAAGCGTCAAAGGGAATTAAAACTTTATTTTTGAGTTTGATGCAGGATTTTTGCATTAAATAGTCACTATCTGAAAGCATGAATTGTTTGAAACATGAATTTAAATGGAAAAATCTACCTCCATGTTTTTACATGTATTAACCTCCATGTATTTCACAAGCTTTTACTCAACGATTAGAAGTATAAAGAAATTAAAATGGTTATTTATTTTCGCATTTTATGAGGAAGATTCTATCTTATATCATGTTGCTCGGCAAAGGAATAGAATTAAATGTGTTTGTTAATGATTATTATTATTTTTTCTATTTGTATAATAAATAAATGGATGTAAAAATATATTTTATAAATGAACGGTTTGATCGTTCTTTTAATTATATATATTGCGGACTGCGTACATTACTTTTATTTATTTTAGCAAAGAGGTTTCAAGCTCATATATTGTGTTTAGCTAATAAACTCATAATAAATGAACGGTTTGATTGTTCTTTTAATTATATATATTGCGAACTGCGTACATCACACTTTTATTTATTTTAGCAAAGAGGTTTCAAAGCTCATATATTGTGTTTAGCTAATAAACTCATATATTGTGTTTACCCAATAAATTCATTTAGCCGATTGTTGAAGCAGAAAAAGAGTAGAACGTATGTATGTATCTTCTAATACAATTTTAGTGTTTTCATTTAGTATATATACAGACGGGATATGGATATTTTATTCTTCAGATCTGTAAATTTAGAGCTACGAATTTAGCGGAATATCTCTAAATAACTTGGCAACTTTTCTTAAACTTTACCAAATTAGAGGAAATATCTCCAAATTGATAAAAATGACCCAAATCAATGAAATTAAATTTGTTTTTTTAGAATAGAGTACTGAAATGATGTTTCTGTAGCATTTGTCGGTCAGTCCATCCATCCTACTTAGTAACGCATTTAACTAATTTTTTTAATTTCACTACATTGATAAAAATATTTGTAAATCCATAAAAATATCATGGAGACGAAAATGTCGCCAAACCTTCCATGAAGATTACATTATTCAGGCGACATGATTTCCATCAATTTATTTGAAGCAGATGATATCATGTCGCTTAGCAACGGATCCAATGTGTTATGTATCATACGATTTTTATTAAATCTAATAAAAATATGTATATAAAATAAATTTCATTGACATTGCATTTTTGACTGGATAATATCAATTACGGTCTTCAGTTTTAAACATCATTATTATTGATATTTTCGGGGACTGTTGATTCAGGGATTACTGATATTTCCAAATTATTATGCCATTGTTTCATTATGACGAAAATTGTTGAAACTCATATATAGTACGTTGTACAAGTAATCTTCTACAAATGCACGGGTATATCTTCTAATCTACGAGAATATAAGTAGTACAGGTATATTGGCAAAATTTTTATATATATTGGCATATATTGGAATCAATTACGACCTTCTGGTATTAAGATTACGGGGATTTTTGATACTTTCAATTTATTACGTCATCTTTTTTATTTAGGTAAATATTTTTAAGACTCATATTACAATATGTTTAAGCTTCTACTAACACACTGACATATTTTCTAATTTGCGACAATATAAGTAGTACGTGGTTGCATATATTGATTCAATTCTTTTTTTTGTGTGTGAATTTGTTTACCAAAGGGGCCAGGATATTTTATTCTTCGAGATTTGCCCGTGAAGATAATTTTGCATAGTGAGAACAGATATTCTTAAACTTCTCTTTATGAGCAATAAATTTAATATTTTTTCAGAATTTGCACATGATTGCGAATTATAGGTTTTTTTATATTATATACTCCGTACGAAGGACGGGTATGCTGCTAGTATCTACTATAAGAAAAACCTATTTTTTTACTGTAAAAGTAGTAAATTCATTGCATTATGAAAGGAAAGTCATGTGTTGCCCACATCAGATTTTTTAAAATAGCACCAGCTAGAAAACCCATATTTGGGATATGCTATGCCATTTTATTTCACAATTTCATACACTTACGTTACTTGCATTTAAATATAAACATTCTATATACATTTATGTTACATATACATAATAAAAGGGAGTATTTTGAAAATTACCCTCTTTTGCTCTTGTTCACTTTTGAAACTCGTGTATAAATTTCAATCAATTTATTAATTTTCCTGCAGAAAATAAAATAAATAGATTTTTTTACAAATATTTCGCAAACTTTTCATTATTACTTCATCTAACACACGGAAAGAGCTTTTATTTTAATTTGTTGATCTATGGAAGTGAAAATTTACATTTTTGTTTTTCTCAACTTTCATTCTTAAAAAGCTAACAAGATTTCCGATATTGATACAAATAATGCACACTATCATTTTTGTTCTCAAAACCTTGAACTTTGGGAATAAATGCTCATTTTGCAGCAGATCTATACGTTTTCTTGGTATATGACATGACAAAGATATATAAGAGAAATATTTCACAAAACTTTTTTTATTCTATTAGTTTGATTGATAATGTTTGTTTAATGAATTTTGCTAGTTAGATCTTTCTAGAAACAAAAGAATTATTATGTACACTTTGCAGAAAGTGTTATTGCTGAAGAATATTTTTGATGGAATTTTTTTTTATGTTATTCTTTACTTTAGAAAATGCCACTAAGTTTAAAGTGCTTTATTATATACATTCATTTGATAAAAGGATTGTGTAAAATGCTTTGAAATTGGCTTTTTACTTCCTCATAAAGTATAGAGAAAGAAAGTGCTGCTTTCAAAAAAATTTTCGATTCCAATATTTTAATGCCAATATATGTTTTACGACTTCCGGAACACGTATTGACTCATTTTAGTGATGTCTGTCTGTCCGTTTGTGGTCGGTTTCTGGTGAACATGACCGGGTCGTACCTCTTACTCTACGGCAAAGTGTGCGGAGCTACAGATATCGTCTAAGAAAGTCATGATATTGCGAGGAAATGAGCTAACAACGATTCAAGAAGCCTAAAAGTTGACGATATGATGAGTGTAAGCACAAAACTTTTTCAATACATTTCTTCTGGTTGTTCAAATGGCTGCTCTAAACTCTCGGATGAGTCGGACGGACTGGGTAGCGTAAGCTTGAGAGGATGAATGTGCATAACAACAGTTCATCCGCGAAAGTAGTGTGAAAGTTCTGTACCAGCATAAGTTTCTAAATATCGGTCAGGATATAGGGAGGTACAAGGGCATTGTGTGTTCAAGTCAATGAAGCTGCCACTATAAGGGATAAAGTACCTACTTTTGAAATTAATATAAAAAGGCAATTTTAACAAATTTAGAATCCGAATCCATATCAGTTAGTTAACAAGAAAGATCAATCATGCAAAAATCATTGATTATGAAACACTTTCCATCTGAAATGCAATTTTATCTAAACATCTCTAAAATGCGATACATTCAGCGGTGATACTTTTTTAATTATCACAGTATTACAATAATTTATTTTACTTGGGAACTTAAATACATAGAGGTAAAAGTACTTTCTAACTCCATGCTTAAAATTCACCGAAAAATAAAGTGCTATTTCATCGTCTGCTTCTCTATGTAAAATTCATGATTATTTCATTTACATCACCTATATTCGAGACTACAGAGCTAAATAATTTTGCGTTAAAAAATTCAGCAATTCTTATACAACTCGTCATATAGCTTGGTTTGTTTACATTTTGCATTCGTTAAATTAGGCTTCGTTGTAGAAATAATCATAGTGATAATTTAAAATCAAAAATATTGGAATTGCGCAGGCACAAAATTTAGATACACAGATAATATGCAAACATAAAGCGGTTTTAGGACGGATACAACATTAAATCTAAATTTAAAAGAACTTTTAAAATCACGATTTTAACACTGGGAAAAAAATGGATGCCATATTTTATTTTGAAGTGGGTCACGTGATCTCTTCATATAATATAGGTGTAATTATTATTTTAATTTTTATTTAAAACAATACCGAACATATTTTGCTCAAATATTCTTTATATATTTCATGGGATAATTTGAATACTTCCTAAACTGTTCAAAGCAATTTGTGAATTTTAACTTTGCTTAAAAAATGTTTGAAAAATTAGGTCCTATAGGGTTCAATGTATTTTGCTTTTCAACCCTTGTTCGTTCCAATACTAATTGGGTGATATTATTCATTTACATTCTCGTATGTCTCACAGACCGTCTGAACAACATACTAAAATTTCATTTTGATAAAGTCATTTTTACAGCAGTTATCGTGCGAACGGACAGACAGACAGACAGAGAGAATGACCAACGTCATAAACAATTTTCAACTATGTTAGAAAGTGTTAATAAGATTACTTACTGAATATAGTATGTTATAATTATTTATGTACATATTAAATGGGTTGAATTTAATTGTGCGTATTTATTGACCTCATCACTAATCAATTTAGTTTACAGCAGATCTGACAATAATGATGTACTATATGCAGCAGCAAATATGATAGTTAAAAATAACACAACAGAAATGATTATTCATATTTCAGTATTTAATTCAATTGGTTATTTACTAATAATTTAATATATTATAATTATTAATATAAATAATAAATGTAATAAATTTAATTATGCGTATTTATTGACCTCCCCATTAATAAAATTCCTTTACAGAAGGTCTGATAATAATGATGTACTATATTGAGAAGTATGTAGAATAGTTAAATACAACGCAATAACACAGAACATAATTCCCATTTCAGTAATTAGTTTATTACATTATTTACTAATAATTGAATCATTTACTAATTAACTGATAAACTTAATTTCTACCGAAAATTTCCACCACATTTTCTTTCAAAAGTTCGGCCTAAAGAGCATCTCCTCTTAGCATTATAGCTATATTACCGCTTACAAAATAATTATCTATTTTTGTTTTCTAAATTTTAAAAACATATATATTGTTAATCAAATGATTTAAATTGCAAAATTATTGCATGTTTGATTTGATACTTGGAATTTTTTTAATTCTTAATAGAAAGTGATGCATTATTTTTTTTGTGATAATAACCAGTAGAAAAATTTAATTATTGCATTATTAAATTAAAATTTTTCAAAATAATAGATTCAAGTGAAAAGCCGATGCCATAAATTTGCTTCCTTATTGTACTAATATTTGGTCGATACCCCTTCCTTTATGTTTCAAATTTGACTATTTTCCCTTAAATCGTTTAAAAATGTTAATTAGTATATGAGCGTTATGCTCATAGAAACCAAAATTCCTCATGTTGGTACATTTTAAAGTATAAAAATTGTTATCTGTACGAAATGAAATATTGCAATTTAATTATGGTTGGTTATGTAAAAATTCTTGATTTTTCACCATGTCTAGACGGCGGCATATCTTAATTGATAGATAACATTCCAAGAACTTGCAACACAGCAAATATTTTATCGTAGCTAAAAAACTTTAAAAGTAAAATTCATCTCTCATCCATCCAAGTTGATTATATTTCGTTGTAGTTTGTCTTCAAAAAATTATAAGATTGTTCTTTCAAAATAATTAAATAATTGATTTTGGCTTGTTAATTTGTTGCCTTTACGAACTCTAAAAAAACAATAACAGAATTTGGATAGAAACACTTCAAATGTAGAAAGAAAAGGTAATCATATCAGCAACTAAATGGATACTGCGTCGTTTAAACGAACATCGTAAAACAGACGGGCGTCATACAAAAAGTTGGAAATACTTTCAAGAATTTTTAATGCGTGTAAAAAGAAATTTCTTTTACTCGATTTTCCCGCCAAAATTAAGAATTTGACATTTTCCGGAAGAATAGTGCTTTGAACTGTGCTACCCATGTTCAGCGACAAACTTGTTTGCTTCCCAAAAATAGTAGTCAATTGCAGCAACTCATGCAACTCTGTCATCACCTACCGTGATATCCGATTTCTCATGTAGCAAAGTGTTCTACATGGGCAAAATATGTTCTTTCTTTGATTTTAAAGTTCACTTAGTTGCGGTACCAGCAGCTTCCGGTCACTTTTTAATCAATCACACTTTTTTTCTCAACAACTTCTTTTAGCAATCGCTTTTTTTGAGTAAATAAACATAAAACGTTCGCGGGAAAAAGGACGCTATCATTTTCTAAATAATCACATTTGATCTACCCAAGGCTTCTCTATACACAAACTAACTCGTCAAGCATATTGAAGCCCACCCAGGCCGGAAACATAATCCATTAGCATTAGCTCTATTCGTATTTTCACTTTAGGAAGTACTATTGAAATAATTTTTGGTGGATGTTCTCTACAGAACTGCTGTAAACCTACAAGAAAATGTTTTAGGTTATTTAGCTTACTCAGAAATGATTAGGGGATGAAAAATGGCATATAAATTGCCGGGTGTTATTGATAATTACAGGTGTTTCAAATAAATCAAAGTCTTTCTAAGCTGATGACACGATCATAATTTTTTCCATGTAATATTGAAACTGTAACAGATATGAAATATAAATATAAATAGCATTTCTTGAATTTTAATAAGACCGGACTACTGGAAAATAAATAAAATTGTCCATTTATTTCATTCCTTATTTGTTAATCTGCTTATAGAGTGGGAATAATATATTTGATTCTTGTTAATACGTGCCTCGAAACTACAAAAGTTACTCCAATCTAATTCATATTTATAAACCAATTGCAAATTTGTCAACATTATCAAATACTTGCAAAAAATCAATATCTGAAGCATGTGTAAAACCGCCAAATATGTTAACCCATATATTTACAGAAACCTTACAGGCTTCAATATGATTGATAAGTCAGTCTCCATTATAGGAGCTCAATATCTACCTATAGGCCGACGCGGTGGTCGAAAGGTCAAGGCAAGCGTTTTCTACCGATCGTTCGGCTGCCGGGTTGTAGTTTCGAGTCCCACCTTCAGGCATGGATGTTGTGTCGTTGGGCGCAATGTGTTCTACAGCCACTGGTGCGCCGGGGCAACGTCATGTGACGGCTAGAAGATTCACGGCTCTGGCCGGTGTATAGGCGAATGATGAAATATCAAGTGCTTGGCCTTCGGAAAAAAAAATATATATCTACCTATAGCCTACTTTTGATGTCTTTTTCCTTAAATAAGAATGAAAATTGCATTCAATCAGTGTATGACCGGGCAGCGATCGTGATGCAACATCCGAATCCCCAAATCAGAAATCAGGATCTTTCCTTGATGGACACAAATTAAATCCAAATCCTGTCACTTGATGAGACTTCGTAACATATTGTAATATTAACGTTCCAATATTTATTTGTAGTGCAAACCCCCGCAGTGCGTTTGATACTCTGTGCAATCCATGTATACCGGCGTAAAGGACTTAACACCCATAAATAACAGTGGAAACTCGATATTAATCTGAACTGCAGGAGTTAAGCTAGATCCAGATTCTAACGAATGGACTTATTTACATTTTTACCTATTAGGTTTGGAGTTATCAGCATTCAAAGTGTTTGCATTTTTCGCAAAGCTTCGATTTCCCCAAGGATACCCCAAGCATAGATGCTATTTACATAAAATAATAGGCAGTTGTAACGGGATTATGCCCCTTCGACGGTCACAAATTGAATAGTATTTTCAGCAAGCATAGCATAACGTGAACAATTTATATATAGGGTGTCCCAAAAAGATTGAAACGCGCTTTAATTCTATACCTGCTGGAGATAAGTGTGCAGTGTAATATGTAAAAATGTTGAAAGCAAGGTAGGAAATAAGACTACGTTAGTGAAATAGTCCTCCCATTAATTTTCAAAAAGTTACACTTTTTAAATATTTATACGACCCCATTAGACAAATTTGATCAATCAGAAAATTTTTATTTTTAATGCAACAAGATCATTAAAGAAACCGCATATCTGTGTCTTTAAAATCAACTGAATTATGATAAAGGAAAAAATCTGACTTATGCCACTTTTCCGTTCCAAGTGAAAGGCTGTTTCATCAGTGAAAATAAGGACCATAAACAAATTGACGGTGTAAATTGTTTAGATCAAAAATTTCTAATATTTTTATTTCTAATCTATTTTTGATTCCTAATCTTCTTTATTTTAGTACAATATTAAAAAAAAAGTTTAGTTGTATTGACTAGAAATAATACTGGGAATAAATACGTAAATTAAAAAATAAATCGTCTGCATTTCAGTTTTCAGTTTTTAAAAAATTATTTTACTATAAACATTTGAAATGGCTAAATTAGTGTTAAAGGAAAGAAAACATCGTCTGTGAGTTCTATTCTTCGTTTTGAAAAATTATGTTAAATTTCAAAATAAAATAAAATACATACTTGCATTCGTACTTACATAATACTTATTCGTACTTAATTATTTTAATTGTTTCAAATAAAAAATGGCACGTCTCAATGTGAAAAATAACTAAGAAATCGTGATCGCATCGTGAGCCTAAGCGGAATTCGTAAAAATGTCTCTTATGTTTTTTCATCCAGTTTATTTTTTTATTTTTTTATTTTTTTTGTGATATGTCACAAACTTAGATTTCTAATTTCTATGGTTCTCATTCACAATGTTCAATTTTCAATTAAACATATCTCGCTCAATTTTAAAGATAGAGATATGCGGTTTTTTTAATGATCTTGTTGCATTAAAAATAAAAATTTTCTGATTGATCCAATTTATCTAAGGGGGTCGTACAAAAAGCGAAAATGTGCAACTTTTTGAAAACTAATGGGAGGACTATTTCATTAACGTAGTCTTATTTCCTATCTCACTTTCAACATTTTTGCAATTTACATTGCCTACTTATCTCCAACAGGTAAAGAATTAAAGCGCGTTTCAATCTTTTTGGGACTCCCTGTATATGCTCTTAGAAAACAGAAACTCTTAGCTTCAGTTTAAAAAAATGGAGATTGCAGCGTTAAAATTGAGGTCTGAGTTAGAGTTTTAAAAGGGGCCTCCTTGTCGCCCTTGCCCAAGATTACTATTCTCAAATCTTACAATTCTCTTACAATTCTAAAAAAAAATTCCAATATATTCTCTTACTATTCTAAAAACGTTGACGAGTACCGCAGTTCAATGTAGCTCGAATCATGTCAATTGTTCTCCAACTGAGTAATGACTCTTTTTATAGACTCTGTAAATCATTATTTGGAGATGCTTTTCAGACCTTAGGAAAGTCGGCAAATGCCGCCAAATTAGTGTGAAATCGCCAAATCTGGCAACCATTCTCCTGACTTCAGCGTATTTTACACATAGATCCATAGCATGGGAAAGGATGAATGTACGTGTGTTTTCATATATTACAAGACGCCAGAGTTTTTTATACCGTTTGTAACAATTATTATATTTATTTCATTATAACATTGTTCTTGTATCAATAATTAATACTTATACGTTATGCTAATAGGACAGAAAAATGAATCAATTTGGCACATTATTACTTTCCTTATATACATAATGTATAAGGAAAGTATTGTGACGGGGTTGAAAATTCGGATTCGAGTTTTCGACGGGAGAGCACCTTTCAAGCATCCCTGATCACGAATCGAACATTTTTGAAGTGATGTCCGTGTGTGTGTGTGTCAGTGAGCCTGTGAAGACAATAACTGACAAACGAATGGACCGATTCCAACGAAATTTGGTTCAAAAATCACAATCCGTAAACACTGGAAGCCTATTGTTTTTATACGCAATCGAATGTTCTGAACCCCCCTAAATTTTCGAGTGAAATTTTGAAAAACTCGTCAAAAAATCAAAACCGCTAATAAAGTTACGCAAATAGACATTTCTTATGTAATTTTTCATTAGAAAACGATTGACTTAAATTTTAGAACGCTAACATGAACCGTTCTCGAGATATTGCGCATTTTTAAAAAAAATTGTCAAATTTTCGAAACGATGATAAAACACACTTGGCCTAACCACGTTTTTGTCTTTTATTGTGTTTGTCATATATGTATGTCAAAATACTTATAAACTTAATAGAATAATACTATTAATATTTATGAACTTATCTAGAATGTGAACACATTTTACATTTCGGAGGCAAACAAAGTCATCGACTTTTATGTAATAGGTGCCAAACTTATTAAGAATTATTTTAGATATCTAATAGTAACATATATATGACTATATTAATAGTATATTAATAGTATATCAATAGTGACTATATTAATAGTATCATATATATGAATGAGTAAGACAGACTGACTGAAGAACAGGTACGCAAACCAAACTACTATCAATAGAAATTTGGAGCTTTGCATACACATGGAACTTGACTTACAAATAATGGGAAATGTATTTAATAAATTTATAAATCGCGAGATTTCTTATTCTTGCATTCTCCAGATGTAAATCAAGAACGGCTAGTTTCATAAAATAAGTTTTTTATATCATCCTGTACAGAAAAATATCATAATTTTTATTAATTATCTCTATCGGTGCACAATCAACCGGTCTTGATACAATTTTACTTTCCTTATATACATAATGTATAAGGAAAGTATTGTGACTGGGTCGAAAATTCGAATTCAAGTTTTCGACGGGAGAGCACGTTTCAAGCATCCCTGACCATGAAACAAACATTTTTGAAGTGATGTCTGTGTGTGTGTGTGTCAGTGAGCCTCTGGAGACGATAACTGACGAACGAATGGACCGATTCGAACGAAATTTCGTACAAAAATCACAATCCGTAAACTATAAGCCTATTGTTTTTAAACGCAATCGAGTGTTCAGAACCCCCTAAATTTTCAATTGAAATTTTTTAAAAATCGTCAAAAAATCAAAATCGCTTATACAGTTACGCAAATAGACATTTCTTATGTAATTTTTCATTAGAAAACGATTGACATAAATTTTAGAACACTAACAGGAACCGTTCTCGAGATATTGCACATTTTTCAAAAACATTATCAAAAAGTCATATAAAATAAAAGAAAATATTTCCTATTGAGAAACATGTTCACTTTTAACATGTAATACCATGCGATAAATTTGCTGACATCATTCTCGTGGATCTAGCTCGTTCCATTCATGAGAAAAGATACTTTGTGTAATACTTTTGTATTTGAAAGAGAAATAGTCATTTATCTGCTGTAAGAATAACTTATTTCTCCGTCCATAACGCTTGGCGAGATTTTGGCGATGAATTTGGTGGAATGTCGCCAACTTGGCGACTTTTTAAAATATTGCTAAATTAACGAAAAACTCGCCAAATGGATTTAAACGACGCTAAATCAATGACGACTCATTGATGATGACGACATGGAAAATGACGACTCATTGACGAAAACTCAATATCTTGGAAAGAATATAAATAACTACTATAAAAATAATCTATCTTTTTACTGTAAAAGTAGTAAATTCATTTCATTATATAAGAAAAGTCATGTGCTGCCCACATCATATTTTTAAAAGTATAATAATAAAATTATCATTTTTGCGAAATGGGATATAAGCAGCTTAATTATTGTTAGTTATTTTATACATAAAATTTTGCAATTTTCGGCAAGTTCTAGTCACTAAATTTCCTTTCTTTACGGATTGCATTCGGAAAACTTTCTAGTTGAAGAAACTTTATTCCCATCAAGAGTTAATTGAGTCCCGAGTTTGTTTAAAAGTAACAAAGTCTTGACGAAAAATATGCAAATATCCCCATTTGCACTTTCATAAAGCGAGCTACAGAAGCGTATGTTTTTCTGAAAAATATTAATTTCAAAACTAATAAAGTTGTTCTACTCCATTGAATAGATGAAGCATTAACTACCAAGAATTTTATAATAATGATGTTATTGGAACGTTTAAATAATGCTGTGTTAAAGAATTAATTATTTGTTTTAAAAATAGAAAATATCGGATAAAACTAATTTTTATAATAGACGCTGCACAGTTATTTTTACAGTACACTATACAGATTATGTACGCAGATGCAGTGTTCTTTCCAGGCGTGCGTCCGTGTGTGGGGGGGGGTGAAATCCCCCCCGGAGTCATTTTATGTTAGCCTAGTTTCTATTAATGTAACATCATTTAGATATACACTCAGACCTGTTTTTGTGCGGTCTTTTTTTGTGCGATTTTTTTTGTTATAGACAAGTTTAGAAGAAGATAGACAAGTTTTTTTTGTTATCAATAAAAAAAGAATTAGTAGGTTTGATCGGCCATTTAGTTTTTTCGATTTTTGATATGTATTTCATCTCATTACATAAGTATTGCGTCAGTCAATTACATTACATATGTATTGAATTCTATAATCGCATAATTTAAATGATGAACGCATAAGAATTTCCATGTAAATAAATGAAATGTGCATATTGCGATGGGATTCTTGCGTAGCAAAGCAAAAATGCATTGATCGCAAATAAACTTTGAAGGACATCTGCATCGTGTTTGTTCGGATTTTCCTGAAACGGACTGCGTGTCTCGTTAGGTCGCTGAGTTGGTTTTTTGTTAATGAGATAGTTGGCGACTAGTCTCCTGCTTTGCTTTGTTTGTTTTAACGAGTAGGTAGAAGAAGTTTACTTTAAGGGAGCAAAGAGTTGCTTTTTTTCATTCGTCTCTGATCTGCGCAAGTTACAAGTCCGCTAAATAAAGTGATTTAATAAAAAAGAATATTACGTGTGTTTTAATTTTTAAATCTAATATTAATTGACGTCCTTCAAAGTGCTTTCACATTTCTGGATCATTAAGATAAGATTAATTTTAAAGCATAAATTCCTAGTTATTTCGTAAGGTTTTGAGTTATTTTCTACGTGAGACTTTTTTTATGCGGCCCCTATTCACCGCATAAAAAAAATACTTTTTAATTGTGTTGCGAAAACTATTTTTTATAGCTACTCGTGAAGTTTTGTGCGATTTTTTTACGCGTTTTCTTTTATGCGGTCCCTATCTACCGCACAAAAATAGGTTTGAGAGTATTTATATAGGGCACATAAGGATCTTGCCGCCCCCCCCCCCAGGCCAAAAAACCCTGAAAGAAACACTCCACAGATGTCCTGTGGGAAATAGAAATCCAGATTCTTAGCAGGAATCAGAAAATTTTCGTCATACATAAAGTAATTAACGGTAAAATTTTGCGTTAGAGGTTGTAGTGTTTGGGTTTGATTTGATCAGATAATCATTACGCTCCGCAGTACTTTTCATACCACTGTAATTACTTTGAATGGGACCTAACATTTAAAATAGATGCCTGGCAATTACCGGCACATATACTAGCACGGAGAAATCCACTTGTACCAGGAATTTAAACCCGGTTTCTATGGATCTGATGCCCAGGAAGTGAACCGTTTGGAATTGTAGCTCTGTAATGTAAGTATCTCCTAAGGGTAGGTTACCTAGTTTTATAAGTATGGTGAACACGTCTAATATATTTCAAATATTTTCTATCAAAACCACACGATCTGAACTGTATTTAAAAACACCATCTTGACGTATGCTAAATTTTTTTACATTTGAAAGTGCCATAGAGTTTTCAGACATCATAATCTCCATCATCAGTTTCAATGCTAAGGAACTGACAGGTATGAGCTTCATATAACCTCAAATCGTGAATACAAAATTTGCATATGGTAAATCGGATAAACCGATGCTAAAATTATCATAATTTGCAAATAAACACATAAATATTCAATCAAAAATAATACAATTTATAAAACATGTACATAAATAAATCAGGTCAACCCATGAACATAACAAAAATCACTAGATTTCCAGAAAATCATTCTCGACATATATACATGCAAATGAATTAAAAAATAATATATATTTAGGAGGTTATTGCAATTAAGTATAAGAAAAGTTTTATCAAAATTAGTGGTACATTTATCATTAATAACTAGTTGTGAAATAGCCATGGACAGTTTATTATTTTTAATATCACGAGCATGTTTACATAAACGAATACCGGCAGTATTCCGCCAAGGTTGGTTCCGCCAAGTCAGCGACCTGGCTGAGGCTCCACAGGAGTAGAGATTGGTTAGCCCTGCGGCTAGCCTTAATATGGCGTAAACTTCACGGTCGCCTTAGCAGTTCGCTTTAATCCTGCCCCCCCTCCCCCCGAGATCGCAGAATTGTTAGCTGATTCTCTGGTTGGTCTACATAACCGCACAAAAATGTTTGTTAGTACGAAATAAATTATACTGAGGGAAATCAGAACCAAAGGTTATATGGACCTTAAAATATTTAGCACAGTTACAATCGACGAATTATACATTTAATTTCAGTTATCATAAATGAATATATTTTTTTTTTAAATTATGATCAAATTATTACGTCCTAATAGAATTTAATTTTCATTTACGGTCTATTTTAAATGGTATTGATAACTAATGCATTGTGGTAATAATGATTTTTCCTTTCACGTATCATATTATCTGGATAATATTTTTATTGTGTATCACATTGTGTATTATATATTTAAAACACTGCCCTATTCAATTGCTAAAATACAATATATAAGTGCATTTATCACTATATGACTGTTACACTTTGTCATTAATAAATACGCCTACCTTGCATCGCCTTAAGTAGTTTCACTTCTAATTGTTTTCATGCTTTAGCACGGGTTTAGCTTTAAAAATTGAAGATTAAAATACTGTAAGACATAGCAAATGCAATTGTACATTAATTAACGTAAAATGTTTCCCTGAATTGCATGCTGTTCCTAATTATACATCCTAATTAAAAAGAAGAATACTCATTTAACTATGTTTCTTTTAAATGTTATCCTTTGTTGGTAATAACTTCATTCTCATTTACACATAAATGGAACTATTTCTTAAATGTGGCGAAATAAGTAATCTAAATTTTCAAAAGTTATTCATAGAAGTAATATGCATTTTTGGATAATTTAAATATAAATGACGTTTAAGTATGTTTGCATTGTTTGGGTTAATTATAATATACTTTCATCAAAATTCACACTTTCAATTTTGATATTTTCATTTGTGGCAAGAACGAAAAAATTGATTTCTTTTCACATCTACAAGATATGTTCTTCTATGTAAGGTATTTAATATATGTTACTTCATTTTCTTGTCAAATATTTAATTTTATTTATTAGCAAATTAATTTTTTCTGATGACATAATTTATTTGAAGGAGATAATTATGCTCTTCATATTTTCTGGGGTTCAAGTGTAAAAAAAACTAATGACCAGTGATGATATTTAAATGTAAAATTGACTGCTACATTGGTGTGATTTTTAGAAATATATTTAGTTACATTTTCACAGTAATTACGACTGTTGATTAAAAAATAAATTAAATTTAGTCCAATTATCAAATTTATTTGAAAACGATAGTTTTTCATTTCGAATTTAATAACTTTTATGAGCCTCGCTCGCTGGAATGCTGGTTTTGATATCCAGTTCCATATTCGGGATTATGATTTATTTTCGTCCACGGTATTCTATATTAAAGCCACAGAGCGGTATTCTAAAGCTTATCAAAATTACAAGACTAGAGGTAGAAAGAGAGAGAAATAACAAGTTATAACACTAGAGACTGCGCCCTTATCATTTTATATTTATCTCAAATGTGTATTTATTATGCCTCGTGTTATTGTATCTTATTATCTCAACAAATTTCACAAAATTTGGTAGATAAGTCACTTGTGGGTTGCCTTGATTCTGATTAGATTTTGGTACGATTCGAGAAAATAGAACCTGTCTTGTTTTGCTAAATGGCCCGCAAAAAATCATCAAAATTTAAAATAAACAACGTATACTGAAATGCATTAATTAAATGATTATTTTTTTTACCTAATTTTTAATGATAAAAATAATAAGACCAACAACATTACTCTAGGTTCAAGGAAATGTTGTTAGGACCAACAACATTACTCTTGGAAATGTTGTTAGGAACAACAACATTACTCTAGAAAATGTTGTTAGGAACAACAACATTACTCTAGGAATTGTTAGGAACAACAACATTACTCTTGGAAATGTTGTTAGGAACAACAACATTACTCTAGGAAATGTTGTTAGGAACAACAACATTACTCTAGAAAGTGTTGTTAGGACCAACAACATTACTCTAGGACATGTTGTTAGGACCAACAACATAACTCTAGGAAATGTTGTTAAGACCAACAAACTCTTGGAAATGTTATTAGGACCAACAACATTACTCTTGGAAATGTTGTTAGGAACAACACCATTACTCTAGGAAATGTTGTTAGTACCAACAACATTATTCTTGGAAATGTTGTTAGGAACAACAACATCACTCTACATTATTACATAGGAAATGTTGTTAGGAACAACAACAGTACTCTTGGAAATGGTGTTAGGAACAACAACATTACTATAGGAAATGTTGTTAGGAACAACAACTTTACTCTAGGAAATGTTGTTAGGAACCTTACTCTAGGAAATGTCGTTAGGGCCAACAACTTTACTTCAAAAATTTGTGCTTGTCTGAGGTCCTCAATGTAACAATAACGCGAATGACTAACTTGGAAGAGCTGGAATTCGGTGCTATGTCCTAAATGTGATAGATGAACACTAGAGTATTACAGTGAGCTAAATACGTAACACAAATCCTTTAATACCGCCTTATTATTGCTCCCTATAATACTTATAAATAAAGGGATTTTAATTTTGTGTACATTATTACATAGCTACATATACCATACAATACTTATTAAAGCTTTTACACTCCTCTGATATATCCGGCCACCCAAACTGCTACTCTAAGTCTTCGGACGAGTCGGTTGGTCTGGGCTTTCGACACTCCTCTGATATATGTTTACATTACACTTTCCCTGCCCAAAAGAAAATAACAATTCTTTAAATAACGAAAGATCCGGAGTAAAACACTCACTACCTGAAGATAGACAAGATACGCTTTATTACAGTCAAATTCGACCATCAAAAACGACAAATAAGGATAAGTCAATCAATGAATGAATATAGAATGGATGACAGTTTAATTGATAGACGTTATAACCTACGGTTGAATGTACACACATATGGTTGATTATAGGATATGTTTGATTATAGGTAAATTTGACCATCGAAAACGACAAATTAAGATAAGGCAATAACTTAATGGGTGACGATATAATTGGATGACTTTATAACGAAGGTTGGCTGCACATGCATGTGCTTTATTATAGGTAAATTTGACCATCAAAGAAGTAAATTATGATAAGTCAACGGGTGACGGTTTAATTGGATGAAATTATAACGACGGTTCAATATACATACATGTATTTTATTATAGAATGTGTTTTATTATAGGTAAATTTGACCGTCAATAGCGAAAAATTAAGATAAATCAAGCACTGAATGGGTGACCGTTTAATTGGATGACGTCACAACGATGGTTAACTGTACATGCATAGAACTAATTCCTATTTTTTTTTATTGAATAAGGATATTTATAACATAATAGCGATAAGACAATTTTCACAATAATATGTGTTCATTATAAAAGAAATGAAGTTTTATTATACGAAATGTATCTGCTTTTTGTTTATTGAGTAAACACGTGCGTAAAATAATTTGAGGCACATTCTACATTTCTAAAAGTGGTATAACCAATTGTATAGGTAGTCCAAATCTAGGAGTACCAGGTATAATTATGGATCCATATCCTTTGTTAATTTAATATAACGTTTAAACTAATACCCTATAAATGGAGACCTAGATAAAAGAAATTATATAGGGAGTCCGGAAAGGAGTGTTGATCTGGAGGTTACCTTAAGATCATAACTCAAATGAGGAGAATGTAACTGAAATACAATGTAATTCCAAACATGACCGGATCCTCCTTCTGGTAGGTCTGACGGTCTGGGTCGATCAGATAAATAAACACTATCGGACCCGGCTGTACCTTGTAACTACTCTACACCTTTTGGGCAATCAATAAGTAAAATATACTTTGAAGGATAAGGAAAACTTGAGAAACATATATAAGCACAAATAATACAGTAATGCATCTTACGGCTGTTTTGAGGATACGCTGTATCCCCTTCGTCAGTGCAAGAGAACCACAAACCCAAAGTTCAAAAGACGAGTGGGTGTAAACGGAAGAGACATGGAGGATTATATACCCAAGACCTAGATTAAGAGTGAGCTTGCTTTCTTATTTCTCTCTGATTGCTTTCTTGTGTTATATACCCAAGATCTAGAGTAAGAGAGAACCTGCTTTCAGATTTCTGCCTGATTGCTATATTGTGTTATATACTCAAGATTTGAATTAAGAGAGCCAAATTTCTGATTAGCTCTCTATATTAATCCAGGTCTTGGGTATACAAAACGGTCTGTCGTATCTTCCTTTTAAGCCAATTCCGCTTTTTAACACTTTACAACAAAGTTGAAAAGTGTTTATGACTTTGTTCATTCTGTCTGTCTGTCTGTCTGTCTGTCTGTCTGTCTGTCTGTCTGTCCGTTAGCACGATAACTGCCGTAAAAATGGCTTAATCAAAATGAAATTTTAGTATGTTGTTCAGACGGTCTGTAGGACCTATGGGAATATAAATGAATAATATCACACAATTAGTTTTGGATTGAACCCGGGTTGAAAAAATGAAATACATTGAGCCCTATGGGACCTAATTTTTCTAACATTTTTTAAGCGGATTTAAAATTCACAAATTGCTTCGAAAATTTTAGGTAATAGTCAAATTGTTCCATAAAATATATAAAAAAAAATTCAGCTAAATATATTCAGTAGTTTTTTAAATAAAAATTAAAATAATAATTACACATATTATATGAAACGATCACGTGACCATGATATGAAACGATCACGTGACCATGATATGAAACGATCACATGACCCACTTCAAAATGATATATGGCATCCATCTTGTTTCAAATTCGTGATTTTTTAAAGTTCTTTTTAATTCATATTGAGTGTTGTATCCATCCTAAAACTACTTTATTTCTGCTTAAATTCTGTGCATCTACATACTAAAACAACACAATGACAATATATTTGAGTTTAAATTCTCATTCAAATTTGATTATTTCTACAACTAAGCCTATTTTTCACCTATGTAAAATGTAAACAGCAAAATATGTAGAATGAGTTGTATTAGAATTAATGTATTTCTTTAACACAAAATAATTCAGTCCATGGAGTCTGCATGGCTGATATGCATGAAATATTAATTGATTTTTTAAACAGAAGGACGATTTTTTTCGATGAAATTTTAAGCATAAAGTTTATGAATTGTAGCTCCATGGTCTTAATTTTTAAATAAAATAAATTATTATAGTATTGTGATGAATGAAATGGAGAAAGTTATGAATGAAATACTGCTTTTATAGAGAGATCCAGGCGTGTTATTTTTTCTATGACGTCATTTGAATCAATTTCAGTTGTTTTCGATGAAGTTTTCAAATTTAATAAATTATCGTAGTATTAAGATAGATTTAAAAATATTACCGTGGAATGTATTGCATTTTAGAAATATTTAAACCACGCAATTTATATTTCAATGCCGTCATTTGAATGAAGTTCATTTTTTTCAATGAAGGTTTAAGTTTTCAAATATAATAAATCAATGTAGTATTGTGATAAGTTTTAAAATATTACCGAGGAATGTATTTCATTTTCGACTTTTTTAAATAAAATTGCATTGAAGTTGGAAAGTGTTTCATAATCAATGCTTTAAGCATGATTGATCTTTCTTGTTGACTCTGGGTTTGTTGGTTCTCTTGTACTGAGGAAGGGAATCCAGAGTATTCTCGAAACAGCTGTATGCTGCATTATTTTATTATTTGTGATTATATACGTTGCTCAAGTTTACCTTTCTCTGTGGGTGAACTAGATGGCCTGGGAAATAAAAGAAAACATGACTAGAAAAGTATAGTTGAATAAATAGCCGAAATCCGGATGACACTTGTTTGATTCCTTGTTTAACACGATTATTATTATAGGAATGAAATTAAGTTAAATCTTCTGTATATTTCTGACACAGTGTAGATAAGGCACTTGTAATATCAACAAGTGTACATTGTAAAATGTGTATGTTAAATTACAGGTAATGAATCTGAATATACCTCTCAATTACGATCTTGTTGTACAAATAACTTTAAAATATTGTTTCAGTTTAAACCTATGAAAGGAAAAGGTAAGGAAGAAAGCCTATTATTATGAAACAGAAACTTTAATTTAAAAGCGAAAACCGTAAAATTTTCCCCTGAAATATATATAGTTTATAATTACACTTCTAATTAAACGCAAGAGAGCTCATTAAATTCTCATTCTTTTAAACGTTGCATTTTGTAAATAAAGTGAACGTTTCTCATTTACGCATAGATGAGACTATTTGTGAAATATTGAAACAAAAAATGAAAAATTAGAAACAGCAGAGATAGTCATAAAATTAATATATATTTTACGCTTAATTCTTTCCTTATATACATAGTATAACTCCAAGTTAAAAAATTAGAATAATCGAGAAAAACGAATTTTGGAAAAAGGCTTTTTATGTTTTATGTATACAAAAAGTAATACAGGAGAAAACTTCATAATGTAAGAATCTACATAATTTGTTGAATATTTTTGCATAAAAATTAGCGAAAGTAATACAAAAATTAAAATGATTATTCACACTTGGAGAAAATCAAAATAGTAGAATAACATTTACGTGGTTCAAAATATTAGAATAATGCTTTGTAAATCACCTTATTTAAAAAAAAATCAAAAACAGTGATTGTTTAATATTTTGTAGCATCACCTGTACATTTTGTAACAGCACAAAATTTGGCAAATTAGTTACAAGTGGCTCACAATGTGTTCTGCCCAGGCATGACCATATCAATTTTATGCTGGGAAAAAGGATCAACTTTGTTTTTGGCCCAATTTCTTTATTATTCGCCACAAATTCTTGATTGGATTTAAATCCGGCGAATTAGCCACCCAGGGAAGTACGTTAATTTGGTGTTGTGTAAGCCAGTTCGTAGTGCAAAATGACCAGTGGCAAGATGCTAAATCATGTTGGAAAAAAATAAAAAATAAATAAAGAATGAATAATAAAATGAAAAAAAAATAAAGAAAAAGACTTCAAGAAATTGGGCCAAAAACAAAGTTGATCCTTTTTTACCAGCAAATTTGATGCTGGAAATAAAGAATCAACTTTGTTTTTGGATCAATTTCTTGAAATCCTTCCCTTTATTATTCTCCACAAATTCTCCATTGGATTTGAATCCGGCGAATTAGCCACTCAGGTAAGTACGTTAATTTGGTGTTGTGTAAGCCAGTTCGTAGTGCAAAATGATCTGGGGCAAGATGCTAAATCATGTTGGAAAAAAATAAAAAATAAATAAAGAATGAATAATAAAATGAAAAATATAAAGAAAAATACTTCAAGAAATTGGGCCAAAAATAAAGTTGATCCTTTTTTTTCCAGCAAATCTGATGCTGGAAATAAAGGATCAACTTTGTTTTTGGACCAATTTCTTGAAGTCCCTTTCTTTATTATTCTCCACAAATTCTCGATTGGATTTAAATCCGGCGAATTAGCCACCCAGGGAAGTATGTTAATTTGGTGTTGTGTAAGCCAGTTCGTAGTGCAAAATGACCTGTGGCAAAATGCTAAATCATGTTGGAAAAAAATCGTCACCACACAAATCTTCTGATTCTTAGGGTTGGTCGTGTGTGGTCTGGGTCGTCGACCACACAAATCTTCCGACGATGGTATCATGAAATTCTCAAGGATTTCTTGATATATCTGAGAGTTAACCCTTTCGTAAATGACACATAGCCTTCCAGCTGGCTGCTAATTTCACTGATCGCTTCATGCGTTCCTTGTAATATGCGTCTTGCTTCATTCGTCATACACAAACACCTTGATCACCATATGACACACAGAACGTACACTCATCACTGAACAATGCCTTCCTCCAATCATCCACACCCCCATAAAAGTCTTTTTTTTTTCACCCCTTCACTCTATCCCTTTTCTGTTTACTAGTCATGAGAGGTTTTATCTTTGGTACACGAGAATTAAATCCAAGTTTATGGAGCCGTCTTAGTGTTGTAGATTTACACATATCAACACCGTGTTTTTTTCACTCCCGATACAAATACACTTCTAAAACGATTTTTCTTAGCAATATTCTTTAACTTTCTATCATCTCTCGGAGTAGTTTTTGGCTTTTCGCCCACTATTCAGACGATTGTTTTCAAAATATCTATCGTTAAAAAACTAATCTACTAACACTTGATTGAGAATATTTTATATAACTGGCGATATATTACTGATTACGGCCTTATTTATGCAAATCAATAATACGATTCTTTGTAAACGCCATTATGTCAGACGAAAGACCCATGTTTCACACTAAATGAATAAAAAAACAATAAGTCCGGCAGAAGCTAATTTTATGCTTAATGTATGCAAGTTCCTGAACCATGCAGGAAAATTCATAAGTATTCTAATTTTTTTAACCACCTATTTTTGTATTCTAATATTTGGAATAATGAAAATCATTGTTAAAATCTACAATATTTGCTAGAAATTAAAACTTTTGAAGTTTTAATTTACTTTAATAACGTGTACATTTATTAAAACGTCAACCGTTGTTCTTTTTCAAATTTACTATGCTGAAATGAAGCTAAATGCAATTCAAATTACAAATGAAATGCCTTATTCTAATATTTTGACTCGGAGTTGTAGAATGTATAAAGAAAGTATTGTGACGGGGTCGAAAATTTGAATTCAAGTTTTCGACTGGAGAGCACGTTTCAAGCGTCCTTGAACATGAATCTGACGTTTTTGAGGTCATGTCTGTGAAAGTATGTGTGTGTATGTGTATGTCAGTGATTCTGTGCAGATGATATCTCACGAACGAATCAAACTATCCGAACAAAATTTGATACGAAAATCACAATCAGTAAATACTGGAAGTCCATTGTTTTTACACGCAATCGAATGTTCAGATCCTCCTAAATTTTGAAATAAAATATAAAAAAATCATCCACGAAATTAAAACATTCTTGTGTAATTAAAACATTAAATAAAGTTACGTGAATAGTCATTTCTTATGTAATTTTTCATTAGAAAAGATTGACATAAAATTTAGAACACTAGCATGAACCGTTCTCAAGATATTGCACAATTTTCAAATACATTTATAAAAAAAACACATAAAATTACTAAAAAATATTAATATTGTGAAATCTGTTCACTCTTCATATGTAATATTATGCGATACATTTATTATCATCATTCTCGTAGATCTAGCTCGTTCCATTCACGAGAGAAGACACTTTGGGTAATAGCTTTGTAATTTTGCGCCATTAGTCGTTTATCTACCATAAGACTAACCTATTTCTCCATAAACAATGCTTGGCCAAATCTGTAATCGAATTCTGTAACGATACAGTTCATTTATAGCTCCGTCCACCGTTAACAACATTCTTAGATCCCAGGAAAAAATCAGGAATCAATGCATACTATAACAGGACTACAATTCATTCCTGTGCGCTTAGAAGGTTATTGACCGTTGTAATAGGGGGGAGCAAAAATCGCCCTCTGTCGTTACTGTATTTGAAGTTATAATATGCCCACCAGAAAAATTTTAAAATCCTTGCTTAAGCAAAGATTTTAAAATTTTTCTGGTAGACATATATTCTGGTAGAAAATGTTCACTGATTATCAGTTGAGCAGTTGAACACTTTCTTGTTTTAATACGGTATATAATTTGTAATTCAATGTAATAGGTCGTTAAGCATTTATCGAGAACTTAAATGTAGAGTTAAATGATTAACGAGTAGATATTACGTAGGTGCAGTTTTAGAAATATGATAATGTCACGTTCCCAAATATCTGAAATTTGTTAATATCTGAATACTTAAATTGTGCTAAAGTGTTGAATTTACTTAAATTTACAGATAGTTATTTTTCTTTTCAGAAAATTGCGAGTCTTAACACTGAGCATAACTGCAGTCTCCAGATCTTACTGTTTTCTTGGGAGACTCTCGGTTCTTTAGTGATGATAGCAAAATAGAAAAGGCTGTGTATGTGGATCCAGCCCAATAGAAATCGCGTAACAGTCCGCCAAACAATCTCAAACAATAGTCCCAACTAGAGCTGAAATGGAAGCAATTCTGGTTCCCCTTTAAATCCACTGGAAGCCACGAAAAGGGAATATGGTTAATGACGGACAGCCGCAGGATATTAGAACATTTGGAAAACTACCATGAAGTGAAATATTCTACTTCTGTTACGATAATAAAAGAAATTACGGGAGGTTTTCAAAGCATTTCTTGGTACATTTAACGTGGATTTTTTTTCATGTAGGGATATCCGATAATGGAAAGCTGGGCAAACTTACTAGAAGATAATGTATTTTACATATGCAAAAAGTCAGATGTAGACAGCACATGATTTACCCTACATAATGCAAAGAATTTACTTCCTTCACAGTGACAAAATGATGTGCAAGATCCATGCTACAAGGATTTTAACATGGAAGTGTACACGTAGTGCTCTTCCGGATGACAACATGTAAAGCTATTTTGAAAAACTCAATTAATTTATATTTCGCCCTACTCTGACTCGACAATTATCAATTTTGATTGCATACGCAATAAGCAATGTATTTCATATATTAAAATATTTTTAATAATATAAAATATATGCACCCATAAAAAATTGAGCTACAGCCGTGAAACTCTACACGTAAATGTTACTTTAAGTGTTATGCAAATGATCAAACTGTCAGCGCTAATGATGCCATAGAGTTCATGCAACGCGCATGAGAACGACGCATCGTGCAGCATTTAAAACGACTGGTGCTCTCCCTCACGGCGATTGGAACTGAATTATCTGCTTTGCTACTGCAAGTTGTACTCAGATGCCTTTGGGACGTACTCAACGGCACTACGAACAATTGTCGGATTTAGAGAGAGAGGTTGCATCATACAGCCTAAGGGAAGCTGGTTTATTCGACAGACGTATCAGTCGCTATTTTGATCAGAGCAATATGGTAGTTATTCGTTGTTGACAACAGTGGATCAGAGAAGGCGCATGTAACCATTGCAGAGTCTCAGGACGCCATGGACATATGACAGCTCGAGAGAATCGTACAGTCAGGAGAGGAGCCACATCCACACTAATGCCGCCTCTATTAGTCAATCGGAGGCATATGCTATTTCCATGCATCCTGTGTAAAGGTGTACTATTCGGGGACGACTAACAAAAGGTGGAGTTAGGTGTCGATGTTCATTAAGGCGCTTACCACTGATCTCTTAATATAGGCAGACCAGTCTGGATTGGTGCCGAGCTGGGTCAGCCTAGACAGTGTCCGATTAGAGGCTTGTTGTCTTTAGCGAAGAGTGCCGCTTCTCTTTGAGTGCTAATGAGCGCCGTATACGTGTATGGAAGGGGAGTGGCCAGTATTCTTGTCCCGCATTTGTTGTCGAGCAGCACGTAGTCATCACATGAGGTGTAACAGTCTAGGGAGCTATCTCGCGGGATAGCCGATCTCCTACAATTGTGCTGCAAGTCAATCTGACGGCTCACTTGTATGTCAACTATATTCTGCACCCGATAATTCAGCCTATGTTGTCAAGCTACTCAGATTCCATTTACCAAGAAGACAACACATGGCCACATACGGCACGACTTTCTCAACAATGTCTTTGAGGATTTAATACCCTTCAATGTTCATCCAAGTAACCTGACATTTTTCCAATAGAACACATCTGCTTTCCGGCCGCCCAAGCGGTTACCTTACACCTTTTTGGTAGGTCGGACGGTCTGGGTCTCAACAACAACAATATAACACATCTGGGACATGCCGCTTTCTTGATGCAGCTTTCTCAGTTCGCCAATGAACTAGCTGACCAGTTTCGGCATTTGTGGCAGAATCTTCTGCAGTGGAATATAAGCAACTTAATTGACTCTGTGCCACACCCAAGATTGACTTGTATAGCTGCTAGGGGGGACCACTTATTAAAATGTCACCTGGTTGTCATCATTTCTTAATAAAACGTTATTTGGTTCCATATTCCAATGATTTGCATATTTCCTCAAACGATACATACATACCGAGTTTCACGATTGTAGTATTTTTATGTATTTTTTTGTATATATTTCAACAGATGAAACTCTACCTTATAAAGTGTTGGTGTGAAAGTCCTCAAGCACTTCATTAACTTTGTACGTAAAGGTCCATGTCTATAGACGTTGAGTGTATTCATAGCAAAGTGATCATGCCCGAAAGAATAACAGTAATTGCAGCGACCCTAGTGGGGAATTTAAAAAGTTAACGCGAACTCGGTAGCAAACGAGTTGTACGAAAGCAACTAATTACAAAGTTGTATAGAATTGTCTAATAAATATGAATCTTCAACAGGGACGAAAGAAACGAGCATATGAAAAGACATAAATATCTGTCAAAAAGTCGCATCACCAGGATCTGTAACACAGTGAAACTTGCAATGCTTGTCAAAATACGCGGATATATATCCTTTCTAGAATTCAAATGTGCATGCATATTTGCTGACGGGATGCATGGTGGCTTAAGGGTGTACATTAGATTTCTGTACTTGTAAGTATGATTTATTTTAGCTTTCCTGAAAAGGACAGCAATTTACCGATAACCATATTGTTCCAAAATTATGTTTTCTGTGACCGCTTCGTTGCTGAATCCTGCTTATTAGACAAAGTTCGCCAACTTTGAAATTTACCTTTTTGTCAATTTCGCTTTGTCGCCGAGTCTGTTTTTCTAACTTTCTAAATTCTCTACTAAGGATGCTGCAAATCCGCGCTTCTGAAGTCTACGGACACATGCAGATCAAGAGCATTTCACTATTAATGCTAACAAAATATAATTGCAATACGGCCCTATAACAAAACACAAATAGAAAACGACCCATTATCGAAATATATCTACCTGTCTTACGTACAGGGAGTCTGTCTATATTTCATTTAAAAGTATTAATTTTAATTAAAAGTATCAAAAGCAATCAACATTTCCACAACGAGCAAGAATAATAGGAAAAGATCAATTTAATTTTCAGACTGTAAAATACAACTCATTTGGCGGCATTTTCCAAATATTGCGAAAGTAGCAATTATATTGAATTTGGAGCTAAGCCTAATTGACCGACAGAGTTATTGGTTTTTAATGTAACTTCCAGAAATTTATAATTTTGCTTTAAATATTCCAATAGCCGTAATTTTGGGGTGATTCCGTGGTTGGGGTGGGATATAGTGGTTAACGCGTGGGGATTACACTCGGATGATTTGAGTTCAATTCACGACTCTGCCTAAACTATCCCCGTGTTCATGTAGCGTACTCGCAAGTTAAATATATGGGTCCGTCAATCTTTTCGAGAGGTTGGTGATAGGGGAAAAGAGGTGACGCCCTCACTGGGTTCCGGTCTATATTGGTTGGCATTACCCAACTGTCCAAACAGATAACTTAGACCAGTGGTTTTCAAACTGTGGTCCATGGCTGAGTCCAAGGTAGTCCTACCAAGGTGGTCCAAGGTATTATATATATATATATATATATATATATATTTCGTTTTTCAAAAATAATTTCTTGCGTGATTTGATTAAGGGCGGTGTAGATGTGCAAGTAGGTCGTGATCGTTTCACTTTACGTTTGATAGATGGCAGAATGTGATGGAAGAATATTTGTGAAATATTTGTCTTTTAGTTGATTGGATAAGAGGGCAATTGCATTTATAAAGTGTGTTTATCAAGCAAGGCTTAGTTATTCTTACGTGTTTTGCTTTTATGTGTGTGTGGGGAGTTTACGTAAGTATTGTATACTAATTGACATTATTATTGTGTTATTTGTAGTTTATATTCAGAATGGATCGGTGGCTTAACAGTGTTTCAGTGAAACGGAATAAAAATGAAATCGATACAACTGCACATGGGCCTGCTAAAACTCAATTCACTGACGACCGTTTTTAAGCCAGTTGTTCTGTTACCGCCAAACAACAAAAGAAATGTGTAAACAGGAAATATGATGAAGATTTCCTAAAAATGGGATTTTATTGGACTTGTGACCAACTTGCACCTAATCCTCTTTGTGTTGTATGCTATGACACTTTGTCTAACGACAGCGATGAAACCTTCAAAACGTTTACGGCATTTGCAAACAAAGCATGCAGATTTAGCCCATACACCTGTTGAATATTTCCAAAACAAACGTAAAGTGATGCTGTCATCGCAGAAAACTATGACTTCTGTTGCAACGTGTGAGGAAGAGAGTAAAACTACAGAGGCATCATCCCAAGTATCTTTACTTGTGGCAAAAACTGGACAAGGCCATACTGTCGCTGAAACATTTGTAAAGCCAGCGGCTAAATTGATGGCTAATATTGTGCTTGGGTAAAAGGCAGGGCGAGCAATAGTTAGATTCCTTTGTCAAATGATACAATTCAGCGTGGCATAATATCTTTGGCATCTAATGTGGAGGAGAAATTAATCCCACGTGTACGTGGTAGTAGTTAATTTGCTTTGCAATTAGACGAAAGTACGGACGTAGAAAACGTGTCAGCTTTTAGCATATGTAAGATACATTTACGAAAATGAAGTTCATGATGACTTTTTCTTTTGTTTATCGTTAAAAACTCACGGTATGGGGGATGATATTTTAAATATGGTTAATGATTATTTCAAAAAACTCACAATTTGGATTAAAAAAATGTGTCGGAGTTAAGTACTGATGGTGCATCAGCTATGTGTGGGAAATGAAAGGGTTTTATGCAAACGATGAAAGAGTTTGTGCTTCAATGCAGTTCGACTCACTGCTTTATCCACAGAGAACAACTAGCTGCAATGGGAATGCCTTCTGAACTAGATCTTGTATGAAACCAAGTAGTCAAAGTGGTTAATTTAATTAAATCACGGTCACTGAATTCACGCCATTTTAGTGTATTGTGCGAAGAAATGGGAAGTATGCACAAAAATTTACTTTTTCATACCGAAGTACTGGTTGTCAAGGGAAAAAGTTCTTTCAAGAGTTTTCGCGCTGAGAGATGAGATCAAGATCTTCCTTAAGGACACTGATGAAATAAGTAAATCTCTTTTCCAAGATTTCAAGTGGCTGGCGCAGGCGGCATATCTCAGCGATATTTTCAGCATCCAGAACAGCCTAAACCTGTAACTCCAGGGGTTCGATGTAACCCTTTTTAAGGTACAAGATAAAATAAAAGCATTTATACAGAAATGTGAACTTTGGAGTAAACGACTTGATCGTGGGGAGTTATGATTCATTTTCTGCACTTAATGATGTTTTGCAGTCTTCGGGGAAACTAATCGATGTGCGATTATTTCAGAACCATGTAATAATTTTGAGAGATAGCATTAAAAATATTTTCCAGATCCAGATGGAAGCAAGGAATGGATTAGGAATCCTTTCAGTACTTTATCTGTGATTGAGTCCTTTGGTATTTCAGCTCGTATGTGTGATCGGCTTATTGAATTGGCGTCTGGTGGAGCACTTAAAATACGTTAATGAGAAATCACTCACATACTTCTGGATCCATGTGACATCAGAGTACCCTGAACTCGCGCACAGTGCCATCAAACACCTGTTGCCGTTTCCCATAACGTACAATTGTCAATTAAGATTTTCTGACCTGGTTGGACTAAAAAATTTAAAAAGGAGCAGGCTTAATGTTGAGCCTGACTTACGATTAAAACTATCTTCCATTGCACCTGATGTAACCAAACTGGTCAAAGATTGCAAGCAACACCATTCTTCACATTGAAAATGGTGAATGAAAAAAAATATTCGTTTATTTATTTTCTTAAAATATACTAACACCATTTTAATTCGTGTTTTAGAATGTAATAAAAAACAGTACTTTATTAATTTATTTCTAACTTTTCTACTGCGAAAGAACTATAATATTAAGTTTTTATGATAATAATATATTTTAACGAGTTATTAAATCATTATTCTTGAATTTTGGGAGAAATTCCCCTCTGGATTTCAGTTTTCATATAATTTTATATAATTTTACTGTTTTTGAAGTTACTATATTGACTTTTGCCACTTTCTCCCCCCCCCAGGAGTTTTTTGAAATATCGCTTCTTGCTTTGAGTTTGGTGGACCGTGTTATGTTGACAGTGTACACCAGGGTTCGTGATAAAGGAAAGTTTGGGAACCACTGCCTTAGACATTCGGGTAGGTCGGATGGTCTGGGTCGAAGAAGACTAATAGTCATATTTTTGAATACTTTAATGAATACATTTTTCGCTTAACTGCCGTCATCTCCATTTGACAAACCATTTATAATAAATCAATTCTATAAAAACCACACTTCATATCCACAATCAGATCTATAAATAAAGAACAATTAAATCCAGAAACTACAGTCATGAAACCTTTTGGTACGACTCAAACAGTAAAACAACAGTCTGCATTTGACTGGATAAAATCTATTCCAGCAGAAAAAGTGAAGAAAATGGGATAAATACAAAATTCTACAAATATTTTGGTTTCAAAACAAAACTTTTGAAAGATGTTAGATTTTTCTCAGTGAGGAGGTTGTGTTTTCCTATGAGATAAAAATAAAACCCGAAATAATGTTGACCGGAAAAAGCTCGACAAATATCTGCAAATTCAATATTTGAAGGGGAACAGATGAACGAATTTATTTAGTTTCAGAGAAATCAAGGCGCTAAATTGTTTGATTTCTGAATGATTTAAAACGTTTACACATTTTGTGATGTTTCCTTACTTTCCCTGCAATGCATGGTAATGTATAGGGAAAGTATTGGAATCATGCCGAAAATTGCAACGCGAGTTTCCGACGGATCTATACGTTTTGAGACTTCTAGAATACGAAAATACTATTTTTAGAGTGACGTCTGTGTGTGTGTGTCTGTCTGTCTGTGAGTCTGTGTGTCTGTCTGTGCAATGTATGTATCCACTTTAATTCAAGAACTAATGGACCAAATTTCATAAAATTTGGTAGGTCACTTGTGTGTGACACTGGTGATGATTAGGTTTTGGTACGATTCAAAAAATAAAGAACCATCTTTTTTTTTGAAATGGCCTGCTAAAATCTCATTTATTCACTCTAGCTAAAATACTAATTGACCAAATTTCACAAAATTAGGTAGAAAAGTTACTTGTGGGAAACTCTGGCGCTGATTAGATTTTGGTACGATTCGGTAAAGAACAAATTGCCTTTTTTTACGAAATGCCCCGCAAAAATCGCCAAAATCTAAAAAAAAAGGACTACGTATGTTCAAATGTATCAATTAAATGCTTGTTTTATACGTAATTTTTGACGAGGAAAAGAATAAGAGCACCTCTATTACTCTAGGACTAACCATTCTCGAGATATTTGAGACTTTTTGCACTTTTGTTATGCCGTATTTTGGAAAAATATCCAGTTACTAAATAAAAGAGAAATTGAATTAAAAATGCAAATTTAGTGTTATTTTGTGCAATTAAACTCTATTTAATGAATTATTAAAGAAATACAGAAAAAATTAGCTTGAGTCTGCAGAGAAAATAATGTGCTACCTACGTCAGATTTTTATTTTCCCTGCAATACATGGTAATGTATAAGGGAAGTATTGGAATCATGTCGAAAATCGCAAGTCGAGTTTTCGACGGATCTAGACGTTTCGAGACCTCTAGAATACGAAAAAACTATTTTTAGCGTGACGTCTGTGCGTTTGTCTGTGTGTCTGTCTATGTGTCTGTCTGTGTATCTGTGTGTCTGTGTGCAATGTATATATCCTCTCTAACTCAAAAACTAATGAACCGAATTTCATAAAATTTGGTAGGTAAGTCACTTGGATGTGACCTTGGTGCTGATTAGTTTTTGGTGCGATTCGTAAAAACGGAACCTGCCTTTTTTTTGCGATATGGTCCCTAAAAAGTTCATGTATCCACTCTAGCTAAAATACTAATTGACCACATTTAACAAAATTTGGTAGATAAGTTACTTACTAGGATACTCTGGTGCTGATTAGATTTTGGTACGATTCGGAAGAAAAAACCAGCCTTTTTTCGCAAAATGGCCCGCAAAAATCGTCAAAATCTGAATTGAAAAACTACGTATGCTCAAATATATCCATTACATGCTTGTTATATGTAATGTTTAACGAAGAAAAGAATAAGACCAACCCCATTACACTAGGACTAACCGTTCTCGAGACATTTTAATTTTTTCGTATTTTAATTTACACCACTTTTGAAAATGAGTCCAATTACCAAATGAGAACGAAAATTGAATTAAATTGAATTAAATTTAATTAAAATAAAGAGAACGTGTATGTAAGTCTGCAGGGAAAGTCATGTGCTGCCCACATCAGATTTTTATGTTTGTAATTGTATGAAATGGAATTTTGAAAAGTTATGCATGTCTATTTGTCTTCAATCATAAATGTAAAAAACTCATGTTTTAAGTCAATTTTTTCTTCGGTCCAAGTGGAAAATAAATTATATGCTAACCTAGAGAAATAAAATGAGAGTTGCTTTCGCACTATGTTTTACTTTCCCTGCAATGCATAGTAATGTATAGGAAGAGTATTGGAATTGTGCCGAAAATTGCAACTCGAGTTTTCAACGGATCTACACGTTTTGGGTACCCCTAGATCACGAAAAGACTATTTTTAGCTTGACATTTGTATGTGTGTGTCTGTGTATCTGTCTGTCTGTGTGTGACACCAGAAATGAATCTCAAATGTGTATTGGTGAGTTAAGTTTATGCCAGTTATTTATTGATCTGAAACATAGAACAATACTCGTAGTCTGGATGGCGCCGAGGGGTACAGCAAACCATAAATTTCGGAGCGTCAAGACAGAGGGGGCCGAGCGGGGCATTACGAGGTTGTGAAGTAGTTCCATTGGATAAAGATTAACCAATGGAAAATGGGCTTGTTGCGTCACTCTCAATGCTAAAAATGAAAGCAAGGGGGTAAATGACGCCCCCGAGAAAAGGAGAACCACAACCTGTGACCTAAGAAGGACACTTGAGCACACTTGCACAGATAACTTCGAGACCATGACTTAAGAACGACTTTTAGAAAGATGACTTGTGCTAATACTCGGGCGACATTATGACTTGACTTGGCAAGAGGTTAACAGCTCGAAATTAAGGAGCACGATACTTAGAAAGATGTGTCGACTACGAGAATGACTTAAATGCGTGCAGTACAATATCGTTGTCGAATTACGAGTGGTGAATAAATACTTCGAGTTAAATTCGAGTAATGTGATCGGTGTAGTACCTGGTGGTGACAAAGTACAAGACAGATTTGAAAGTATGTGTTCCTCAAATAACTTTAGCTCTAGAAACGTTTAGGCACTGTAAGAGGTCTCACATGTTCCCCCGCCAGAAATAATATAATTAATAATGTAATTGAATTTATTAAATATTTTATGTTGTTAATAAATGTTATTGTTAAAGTTAAAATGGTGTGATCTATTTAGTATTATAATAATTAATCATTCTTTTACAGGACTCGAGCAAAGGTTAAATAATTGGAGGGTTATTGCGAACACAACGTAGTAGTTGTTGTTGTTGTTGTTGAGACCCAGACCGTCCGACCTACCAGAAAGGTGTAAGGTAACTGTTTGGACGGCCGGAAAGTGCCACCCAATTTAGACCGGAACCCAGTGGGGGAGGCATCCACAGGGATCGTACCCTCCTTCCCCTACCACCAACCTCACGGAAGGACTTACGGACCCACATGTTTAACGTGATCGTACTCCACGTGAACACGGCGGCAGTTTTGGCAGTGGTTGGAATCGAACCCGGGCCTACCGAGTGCAACTCCAGCGCGCTAACCAATGGGCTACCGCGCCCCACACAACGTAGTAGTATAATAATGTTAATTATAACTTTAAAATAACTTTCTTTTTCCTCGTTACCACACTGTGCAATGCATGTATCCATTCTAACTCAAAAACTAATGGATCAAATTTCATAAAATTTTATAGATAAGCCCTGGTGCTGATTATCAAAAATCTCTGAAATTAAAATAAAAAACTATATGCCCAAATGTATAAATTAAATGCTTGTTTTATACGTAATTTTTGACGAGGAAACGAATAAGACCAACCCCATTACTGTAGCCATTACTGTAACCCCATTACTTCCTAATCGTTCTCGAGATATTTTAGTTTTTTCGCATTTTTGTTACGCCGCCTTCGAAAAAATGTCCAGTTACCAAATTAAAACACAAATTGAATTAAAAGTGCAAATTCAGTGTTTCTTTGTGCAATTAAGCCTAATTTAATAATTTATTAAAGAAATAAGGAGAAAATTAGTTTGAGTCAGTAGATCAGATCATGTGCTGGCCACATCAGATTTTCTTCTGCTATTTTCTTTGTATTTTGATATCAACAAGAAATGTGTGGGGATGCGCCAAATTGATGTTCCTGGGATTTCAATCGCATTTTGACGTCTGTGCGAAAAAAAATTGTAGTCTTAAAAGCGTACTTTGAGTATGACGTTATCATTGCCCTAAATATAAGTATATTTTTGATTGCTCATGTCAAAGCATTTAAGTGCTTAATGTGGTGTGAATAAAACAAAGTAAGGAAAATTAGGCGTAAAAAAGCGATAATTTCAAACGTTAGCCGTGGTATAATTTACTGAAATTGCAAAATAAGTTCAAGTGTGGTGTGAGGATTTTCAAGTCAGCACTGTTTCTTTTCAAAGCAAATACATTATAGTGAAATCGTCTGTAAATGCATTTTGCTTCTGTAAATATTTTAAATTCTGATAAATAGTTTTTTTATGCGCTTCCACTATAAAATCCGATTTGAATGCTCACGATTTTTGATTTTTTGTTAAATCTAAAGCTTTTGTGCAACTCCATGATTTAAGATGGCATTTTTCCTTTCGAAATATGTTTTCGCTTTTACTTTTGATCATGTGGCATCGTCATCCTATGGGTTCAGAAGTTTATTTTTTGATTTCAGTCTTGTTTTAATGAAATACTTTCGATAGTAAAAGTGTCACGTATTTTCTTCAGAATGAAAAGCTCTGTATCGCCAGACTCCAGACCAAGTTTAGAGAAAATGGAATTCCAGACGGAGATTCCTTTTAAAGAGCGCCCTGTGGAGCGGAGAGCCCTGTGGTTTTTCTGACACGCCAGTATCGAACAGGAATATTTCTAACCACGAGAATTTAAAGATGGCAATCCAGAATTATTTTATTCTATCTTTTAGGTTAAAAACAATTCATTACGAATTCATAAATTTTTAAATATTCACTTTTTATAAATTAACTTAAAATTTAGTATGTTTTATTATGTTTTATTATTAGTATATTTTATTATGATTAATAACACTTTAGTATTAAAGTGGTGGATATTGTTGTGACAGTGTAATATTCCCTCACTGGAGTATTTTCTTTTGAGAACCAGACGAAGATAACACCCTGGTAGGTATTCTTTTCCAGGACGTGTGTCTAGGGTTGCCACATGCCAAAGTTCGAAGAAGGATTGTCACACTTGACGATTCGGGCCAACGGACCTACCGTGCTGAAAACACCGGTTCCCGTTAGATCACCGAAGTCAAGCAGCATCGGGCGCGGTTAGTACTTGGGTAGGTGACCACCTGGGAACATCGCGTGCTGTTGGCACATTTCGGGTGCGGTAGCCCGGTGGTTTGCGTGCCGGATTTGCACGTTGCCACAACTGGCGCCGTGTTCATGCGCAGTACGATCACGTTAAACATGTGGTTCCGTAAGTCCATCCGAGAAGTTGGTAGTAGGGGAAGGAGGGTACGATGTCTGTGATTGCCTCCCCCACTGGGTTCCGGTCTAAATTGAGTGGCACTTCCCGGCCGTCCAAACGGTTACTTACACCTTTCTGGTAGGTCAGACGGTCTGGATCTCAATAACAACAACAACCTGACGATTTAACTCCAATTTGGTGAAATTTGTCGAGGAGCATCTCGAAATAACCAATATCCTATGTGATATGAGAGATTTCCAGAAGTTTCTATGGGAAGTCTATAGAAAGAAGCAATGATTCTTTCGGATTGGCAATTGACGTGAAATACATTGTAATATGGCTTTTGTCATTTTGAGAATAGTATCAATTGTCTTGTGAAATTGCTGGAGCATTTAAGTACACTTTTATTGTTTTATTGTTCCTGTTTACGCTGTGTTTGAGAGTAAACGTGAGAGTTATTCAGAAATTTGGATTCATTCTTGTAACCTGAGCGTACACCCACGATTCCTGAGGATACATTTGTAACAATATGAAACGTTAACATATTCAACATATTCAAGGCTGAATGCAACTATGTTCGACTCGGCAAGTGTTGAGCTGGGTCAAATCGCTGTCCATTCACATCATCTAAACTTATAAATCCCAGATATCTACGTATCTCATTTTACGCAAAATGTATATGAGGGTTTTATGGGATGAACTAACAATCAATGTTCATAAATTAGTTAATATTCAGTAATAATTTTCACATCTGTATTCTCATCTGGTCCAACCCAAACAGACTTATTCGATGGATATAGAAAAAAAGCTGTGGGCAGCACATGACTTTCCTTATATAATGCAATGTGTTTACTACTTTTACAGTAAAAACTAAATAGGTTATTCTTATAGTAGATACTTATATTTTTTCCAAGATACTGAATTTTCGTCAATTAGACGTAATTTTCATTTATTTATTAAAATGATGTCACCAAATTTATCGCATGATCTTACATATGAAAAGTGAACATGTTTCTCAATAGGAAATATTTTTTTTTTACTTAATATAATTTTTTGATTTTTTTTTAAATGTGCAATATCTCGAAAACGGTTCATCCTAGCGTTCTAAAATTTATGTTAATCGTTTTCCAATAAAAAATTACATAAGAACTGTCTATTTGAGTAACTTTATTAGAGGTCTTGATTTTTTGATGATTTTTTCAAAATTTCATTAGAAAATTTTGGGGGGGGGGGGGTTCTGAGCATTCGATTGCGTATAAAAACAATAGGCTTCCAGTATCCACGGATTGTAATTTTTGTACCAAATTTCGTTCGCGTCATCGGACCATTCGTTCGTCAGTTATCATCTCCAAAGACTCAATGACACACACACACACACACACACACACACATCACCTCAAAAATGTTCGATTCGTGATCAGGGATGCTTGAAACGTGCTTTCCCGTCGAAAACTCGAATTCGAATTTTCGACGTCGTCACAATACTTTCCTTATACGTTATTACTTTCCTTATATACATAATGCATAAGGAAATTGTGACGGGGTCGAACATTCGAATTCGAGTTTTCGACGGGAGAGCACGTTTCAAGCATCCCTGGTCATTAATCGAACATTTTTGAAGTGATGTCTGTGTGTGTGTGTGTGTGTGTGTATATATATATGTGTGTGTGTGTGTGTATATATATGTGTGTGTGTGTGAAAGTATGTGTGTGCTCGTTTGTGTGTCAATGAGACTGTGGAGAAGATATCTCACGAGCGAATGGAGCGATTCGAATGAAATTTGGTACAAAAATCATATTTTGTGAATACTGGAAGCCTGTTGTTTTAAAACACAATCGAATGTTCAAAACCCCTCTAAATTTTCGAGTGAAATTTTGAAAAAATTATTAAAAAATCAAAACCTTTAATAAAGTTACGCAGATAGACATTTCTTTTGTAATTTTTCCTTAGAAAACGATTGACATAAACTTTATAACGCTAACACGAACCGTTCTCGAGATATTGCTAATTTTTCAAATTAATTTATCAAAAGATCCCATAAATTAAATAAAAATATTAACTGTTAAGAAACATGTTCACTTTTGATATGTAATATCATTTGATAAATTTTGTGATATCATTCTCATGGATCTAACTCGTTCCATTCACGAGAAAGGATAAGTCGAGTCATACTTTTGTATTTGAACGCCAATAATCATTTATCCGCTGTAAGAATAACTTATTTCCCCGTCCATAACGCTTGGCGAAATTTTAGCGACGAATTTAGCGGAATATCACCAACTTGGCGACATTTTTAAATGTTGCCAAGTTAACGAAACTCTCGCCAAATGGATAAAAATGACGCTAAATCAATGAAAATGACGACTAATTGCAGAAAGCTCAATATCTTGGAAAGAATATAAGTATCTACTATAAGAATATCATTTTTTTAACTGTAAAAGTACTAAATTCATTGCATTATATAAGGAAAGTCATGTGCTGCCCACATCAGATTTTTGTATATAAGGAAATTAATTAGTGATGTTTCCAATTAAAGACAAACTTTCTCGGTTATTTATGGGTTATCATAACTAGAATTCGCCATGCCTGGATAAATATGTAGGCGAATTGATCAGCAAAAAAGCTTAAGGATGGATTTACAATGGAGGTGGAGGAGTGGCTTCAAATACCATTAAATGAAGAGAAATCAGACACATCATCCCAGATGAGACAAAATGCTGAGACTGTTTTAGAATTTTTACTTTCCTTATAAACATATAATGTATAAGGAAAGTATTGTGACGGGGTCGACAATTCGAATTCGAGTTTTAGACGGGAGAGCACGTTTCAAGCATCCCTGGACGCGAATCAGACCTTTTTAAGATGATGTATGTGTTTGTGTGTGTGTGTGTGTGTTGAAGACCCAGACCGTCCGGCTCGTCCTGAGGACATGAGCAGTCATTTGGACGGCCGGATGTGTGTGTGTGTGTTGAAGACCCAGACCGTCCGGCTCGTCAACAAGGACTTGAGCAACCATTTGGACGGCCGGGTGTGTGTGTGTGTGTGAAAGTGTGTGTGTGTGTGAAAGTATGTGTGTGTGTGTGTCAGTGAGTCTGTGGAGATTATAACTGACGAACAAATGGACCGATTCGAACGAAATTTGGTTCAAAACTTACAATACATAAATACTGGAAACCTATTGTTTTTAGACGTAATCGAATTTCCAGAACTCCCCTAAATTGTCGAGTGATATTTGAAAAAATAATCAAAACATTAAAACATTTAACAAATTTACGAAGCATTAAAAAACGATTGAGATAAATTTTAGAACGCTAGCATGAACCGTTCTCGAGATATTGCACATTTTTCAAAAACATTTCAAAAAATCATAAAAAAAATATTACCTATTGGGAAATATGTTCACTTTACATAAGTAATATCATGCGATAAATTGGGTGACATCATTCTCATTTATCTAGCTAGTTCCATTCGTGTGAAAAGATACATTAGGTAATACATTTGTATTTGGGCTCTAATAGTCATTTATCTGCTACAAGAATAACTTATATCTCCGTCCATAACGCTTGGCGAGATTTTGGCGAAATGTCGCCAACATGACGACTTTTTTAAACGTTACTAAATTAACGAAAAGGTCGCCAAATTAATAACAAGAAGGATCAATCTTGCATAAAGCATTGATTTGGAAACACTTTCCAACTTCAATGCAATTTTATCTCTAAACATCTCTAAAATGCGATACACTCTTCGGTAACGCTTGTTGGACCACCATTTTAAAGAAGATAAGGATTTTATAAACTTTCCTTCATTTACTTTGCCTTCTGAGGGACTGGGGGTGGTTTCGGATGAAGAGCTCCTCATTGTCTTTAAAAATTTAAATAATGGTAAGGCCCCAGGCCTTGACAATTTAGATTTCACAATTTGGAAGCAACTTTATAAATTTTTCCCTTCTTTCCTATCAAAAACTATAAATCTATGTTTTGAATTCTGCCACTTTCCCTCTTGTCTCAAAAATGCCAACATTCTCTTCTTTAATAAACCTGGAAAAGACCCGTCTCAATGTTCTTCGTATAGACCCATTTGCCTCCTCCCGACCTTTGGTAAAATACTGGAAAAATTTTTCATAAATAAACTCAATTTTTGGCCTTCTTCTGAGGATGCTCTCCATCCCCTCCAATATGGCTTTAAGAAATTAACGAGTTGTGAGGACGCTGCTCTTGGGCTAATTCAAACCATTTCCTCCCACAAGTCAATATTTATTGACTTGTGGGAGTATGTATATATGTGTGGAAATATGTATATATATATATATATATATATATATATATATATATATATATATATATATATATATATATATCCATATATATATATCCATATATATATATATATGTATATATATATATATATATATATGTATATATATATACATATATATATATATATATACATATATAGATATATCTATATATGTATATATATATATATATATGGATATTGTTTCTTTGACCACCGTGGACATCTGCGGAGCATTTGACAGTCTCAACTGGAACGTCTTGCCTCTTTCATTTTCAAAAATCAACTTCCCTCAGCCTTTTCAAAATTTCATTTTTTCATATCTTTTTAACAGAGAAATTTCACTCAACATAGGTAAATCACATATTACAAAACACATTTCTATGGGCGCTCCACAGGGATCGGTTATATCCCCTTGCCTGTGGAGTATCTACTTTAATGACATTCTAAAACTCAACAACGATCTTTTTCACCTTCAGGCCTTCGCGGATGATCTCGTGGTGGTCACCTATTCATTCAACTTAAAAACACTACAACTTAATACCAATAACCTTTTAAACCTTATCTCATCCACTCTCACTGTTTTAAAACTTTCCATAGCTCCAGAAAAATGTAAATCAATTATCTTCAATAAAAACCGCTCAAAAATCAGACAACGCCCTTCCTTCAAAATTCAAAACCATAAAATACCTACAACTAGACAACTCAACTTTCTTGGAATCACTATCGACGATAATTTAAAATGGAGCTCCCACATTTTCAATCTTAGAGAGAAATGTTTTAAGTTCGCCAGCACCTTTGGGAAGGTGTCTGGCAATAACTGGGGTATAGATAAATCCTTTTTAAAAATCTGGTATCTTTCGGTCATCGAAAAGATAATCATTTTCGGCGCAGGAATTTGGGGACAAGCTTTGACTGGGGCTCAGGTCAAAAAACTTTTGTCTTTGCAAAGGATTTTTCTTCTCAAAATCTCTTCTGGTTTTCGGACTACTTCCAACATTTCTCTTTACTCTATAACAGGTATTCCCCCTCATTCATTTTGTCATTAATACACAATTTAAAAAATATGCCTTCTGGAAACTCAGAACAAATCATTTTACCAACCCGTCTCTTCCCTCTCCCCTTAACTTTGACTTCAATCGCCCTTCTTCTTCTATCCCCCCTTCCCTTCGTATCGCCTATCTGGCTCCCTTCGACCCCTCAATTTTTTAAGACATAAATATTTACACTGATGGCTCTGCCATTGACGACAAAGTGGGTTACGCCATTTGCATATACAGGGGGGATAAACTTCAAAACATATATACTTTCAAACTCAACCTTGGGAACACAGTTTTTCAAGCTGAAATAGCAGCAATACACTTTGCTATCAACTGGGCTTCTACAAATAATTTAAAAATAAATATTTTTTCAGATAGTCAATCCTCCATTTCGGCCCTTAACTCCATTAGAAACAAATCTGACTATCTTTTCAAAATTAAACGAGATGCAAATTTAAACAAACATTTAATAAACCTCTGTTGGGTTAAAGCCCATTCTGACATCTCGGGCAACGAGGCCGCCGATGAAAATGCAAAACTTGCTACCTCTTCAGGTACCCCATCTCCTTTACCTTTTCCCTACTCTCTGTTAAAAAAGCATTGTAAACTAGATATCTTAAACGCCTGGCAATCTTATCTAAACAACTACATTTCCCCTCGCACCCATGACCCAGCCAGAATTTTAAACTTTCTTCCCCACGTAAACTTTAATTTCCTTTTAATGAACAAATATCTTATTTATTTTATCACGGGCCACGGCCCATTTTTGGATTACCTTTACTTTTTTAAATTTAAATCAACCTCTTGCTGTTCCTGCGGTTCCTTTGGATATGCAGACCACTACGTCTTTGCTTGCCCCCACTCTAAACCTTTTCATCTTTCTAAACCTTCCCCCGCTAATTCCGCGGCCTGGTTCTCGAGTGTCTGCTCGAATAAAACTTCAATTAACAAAATTAAAAACTGTGTTCTCATAGCGAGAGAAATATCCAACAAAATCACTTGAATAGCCTGAGAGCCATTGCTGCTTTTAACTTTTTCTCTGGTTGTTGATCCCCATGGTTTTTGCTTGCTCCTCCCCGGTGGTGCCGCCTTCCCTTTTATTTTGGTTTGCTGTGTTGTTTTGGTGTTGTGTTTTGTTTTTGATTACTGCTTTGTTTGTTTGCTGTTTTGTTTAGTTGTGTTTTTTCTGGTGTTGTCGCCGGATCTCTTCCCGGCCGTCCAATTAGATACTCAAGTCCTCTGGATGAGTCGGACGGTCTGGGTCTTCACACTCACACACACTCTTCGGTAATATTTTTAAAATTATCACAATACTATATTAATTTATATTATTTAAAAATTTAAAACTTCATGGAAAAAGATGAACGACATTCAAATGACGGCATTGAAATATAAATAGCCTGGTTTAATCATTTCTAAAATGCGATAAATTCCTCGGTACTATTTTTAAAATTATCATAATACTACAAAAATTTATTATATTTGAAAACTTCATCGGAAACAACTGAAATTCATTCAAATGATGTCATAGAAAAAATAACATGCCTGGCTCTCTATAAAAGCAGCATTTCATTCATAAATAATTTCCCATTCATGTCCTTCATCACAATACTATAATAATTCATTTTATTTAAAAATTAAGACCATGGAGCTGCACTTAATTAAACCCTATGCGTAAAACTTCATCGAAAGAAATCGTCCTTCTCTTTGTAAAATCAATGAATATTTGATTCATATCAGCTATGTAGGCTCCATGAACTAAATGATTTTGTGTTAAAGAAATACAGCAATCCTAATAAAACTCATTCTACATCTTTTGGTATTTACATTCTCCATAAGTGAAAATTAGGCATCGTTGTAGAAATAATCAAAGTTGGATGATCATTTAAACTCAAATATATTATAATGGCGTTGTTTCAGTACGTAGATGCACAGAATTTAAGCAAAAATAAAGCAGTTTTAGGACGAATACAACACTAAATATGAATTAAAAAGAACTTTAAAAATCACGATTTTGACACAAGATGGATGCCATATTTCATTTTGAAGTGGGTCACGTGATTTTTTCATATCATGGTCACGTGATCGCTTCATATAAGAGGTGTTATTATTATTTTAATTTTTATTTAAAAAACTACTAAATATATATTTTGAAATTTTTTTTATAAATTTTATGGGATAAATTGAATATTTCCTAAATCTTTCGAAGCAATTTGCGAATTTTAAATTCGCTTCAAAAACTGCTTGAAAAATTAGGTCCCATAAGGTTTAATATACTTCATGTTTTCAACCCTGGTTCAATCCATTCATTTTAGAAAAAATTATGTCTATAGTGACGCCAAAATATGAGGAAAGTCACGAAATCGTATTGCTAATCGACACGTTACAAAATATCCACTGAAATAAATTTATGCAAAAAAAATAATTATTTAAAATGTGTTTCATGGCATTAAAATTTTAGATAAAAATCTAGCATATTTGCTTCTAACTCTTTCACAACAATACATTTTATGGTTATGATGTTCGTTACACCATTTTATGGAATTTAAAACAACAAAATTTTACATCAAGATTGGAAAATAAAAAATCTGATGTGAGCAGCACATGACTTTCCCTGCAGACTTATATTCACGTTCTCTTTATTTTAATTAAATTTATTTCACTTTTATTCAATTTTCGTTCTCATTCGGTAATCGGGTTATTTTCAAAGGTGGTGTAGGGAAAGCACGAAAAACTAAAATATCTCGAGAACGGCTAGTCCTAGTGTAATGGGGTTGGTTTTATTCTTTTCTCCGTTAAAAATCACGCATTAAACACGCATTTAATAGATATATTTGAGCATACGTAGCTTTTTAGTTTAGATTTTGACAATTTTTGCGGGCCATTCTGCAAAAAAAAAGGCGGGTTATTTTTTTCTGAATCGTTCCAAAATCTAATCAGCACTAGGGTGACCTATACGTGACTCATCTACCGAATTTTGTGAAATTCGGTCCATTAGTTTTTCAGGTAGAATGGATACAAGCTTTTGCGGGCCATTTCGCAAAATTAGGCAGGTTCTTTTGTCCCGAATCGTATTCAAAACTAATCAGCACCAGATTCGCCCACAAGTGACTTACTTGCAAAATTTAGTGAAATTCGGTCCATTAGTTTTTTAGTTAGAGTGGATACAAAATCTGCACAGATAGACAGACACACAGACAGACAGACACACAGACGTCACGTTAAAAATGGTTTTTTCATATTCTAGAGATCTCGAAACGTGTAGATCCGTCGAAAACTCGAGTTGCGATTTTCGGCATGATTCCAATACTTTCCCTATACATTATCATGTATTGCAGGAAAAGTAATAATTACATTTTGTACAAAGTTTAAAAAAACTATTTTTATTTATGAATATTAATTAACATATCTTAATTAGGAGGATTTTAAGGAATTAATTACGAATTAAATTAATTCTTGTCAATGCTGTTAATTTGAGGATTTTTCTGAGATAATTTTGAAGTAATTAAATAATGAAGGTTTTTCATGTTTCAATATTCTTTCAAGATAATCTATTTTATGCAGAAAACAAGGATTGTGACTGTATCAAAATATTATCTAGTAGTATTATCATGAAAGATGAAGTTTGCAATATTTTATCTTTTAATCTCGATGAAATTGATATTTTTTAATTTTGGTAACGTTCTTAAAATTGAATCATAATTTTGTTATACATAAATGTCCATTTTTGTAAAGTGAAAAATAAATAAAAATTTTATTTGCAGAACATAACCTCACCTACAAAATGAATGTTTTTCAATTTTTACTTTCCCTGCGATACATGGTAATGTATAGGGAAAGTATTGGAATCATGCCGAAAATCGCAACTCGAGTTTTCGACGGATCTACACGTTTCGTGACCTCTAGAATACGAAAAAACTATTTTTAGCGTGACGTCTGTGTGTGTGTCTGTGTGTCTGTCTGTGTGTCTGTCTGTCTGTGCAGATTTTGTATCCACTCAAACTAAAAGACTAATCGACCGAATTTCATAAAATGGGGTAGGTATGTCACTTGTGGGCGAATCTGGTGCTGATTAGTTTTGAATAAGATTCGGGACAAAAGAACCTGCCTAATTTTGCGAAATGGCCCGCAAAAGCTTGTATCCATTCTACCTGAAAAACTAATGGACCGAATTTCACAAAATTCGGTAGATGAGTCACGTATAGGTCACCCTAGTGCTGATTAGATTTTGGAACGATTCAGAAAAAAATAACCTGCCTTTTTTTGCAGAATGGCCCGCAAAAATTTTCAAAATCTAAACTAAAAAGCTACGTATGCTCAAATATATCCATTAAATGCGTGTTTAATGCGTAATTTTTAACGAAGAAAAGAATAAAACCAACCTCGTTACACAAGGACTAGCCGTTCTCGAGATATTTTAGTTTTTCGTACTTTCCCTACACCACCTTTGAAAATAAGCCCGATTACCGAATGAGAACGAAAATTGAATAAAAGTGAAATAAATTTAATTAAAATAAAGAGAACGTTAATATAAGTTTGCAGGGAAAGTCATGTGCTGCTCACATCAGATTTTTACTTTCCCTGCAATGCATGGTAATGTATAGGGAAAGTATTGGAATCATGCCGAAAATCGCAACTCGAGTTTTCGAAGGATCTACACGTTTCGAGACCTCTGGAATACGAAAAAACCATTTTTAACGTGACGTCTGTGTGTGTGTCTGTGTGTCTGTCTGTGTGTCTGTCTGTCTGTGCTGATTTTGTATCCACTCTAACTAAAAAACTAATGGACCGAATTTAACTAAATTTTGTAAGTAAGTCACTTGTTTGCGGGGCTGGTGCTGATTAGTTTCGTGTACGATTCGGAATAAAAGAAACCGCCTATTTTTGCGAAATGGCCCGCAAAAGCTTGTATCCACTCTAGCTGAAAAACTAATGGACCGAATTTCACAAAATTCGGTAGATGAGTCACGTACAGGTCACGCTGGTGCTGATTCAATTTTGGTATCCTTCGGAGAAAAATAACCTGCTTTTTTACTTTGCAAAATGGCCCGCAAAAATCGTCAAAATCTAAACTAAAGAACTACGTACGCTCAAGTATATCCATTAAATGCTTGTTTAATACGTAATTTTTAGCGAAGAAAAGAATAAGACCAACCCCGTTACATTACGACTAGCAGTTCTTGAGATATGTTAGTTTTTCGTATTTTCTCTACGTCACCTTTGAAAATAAGGCCGGTTACCGAATGAGAACGAAAATTGAACTAAAAGTGAAATAAATTTAATTAAAATAAAGAGAACGTGGATATAAGTCTGCAGGGAAAGTCATGTGCTGCCCACATCAGATTTTTATAATTATTTTACTGCAGTGGAATCTTATTGCTCAAAATATAACAAATTAAATCAACACATATATCGCACTCGTTAATTTTGCAATTTATATCACATGGCCAGACGCGTTAACTGTTCACGATATACTATATAAGGAAAGTCAATACACAAGCCTGTTTGTCTGTCTGTAAAACTCAAGCACGGCGACAATCTTGGTGACAATTTAAAAGCATTTGCAAAAAACTTGACCACAAGCTTAAAGAATTGGCAAAAAAAGTTGACCTCAAGTTCGACACATTGGCGAATTTGGGACAATATCCCGAAGTTGAGAATTCAATCTACTGTATTAAAAGACCATCGCATATACATGTATGTTGCCACTATCCCCGAAACCCCTACTTGGTCGTGAATCCCGCGTTTTTTTTTTAAACGTAGGTGTCGAACCAGAGATTATCTGGAAACCTTAAAAAATTAATAGATGTTTAAATATTTATAGAAAATTTTCCTTTATGAGGGTAAAAAGAGGGGTGGGCGTGAAGCTATCTCCTCCGATAAAAATCAGATAGACTCTCGATTCTCTTTTAACGGGAGACAGATAAATTTGCAGAACTATCTAAAAATCGGTATTTTGATAAAGTCGATAGTATTTTTATACAGATTTTTAAAAACTTCTTGAGCTTAAAAAGAAGAACCCTTGAGCTCGAATCTAACGTTTCTGAGGTGTAGTCTATGCGCATGTGTGTGCATGTGTGTGTGTGTGTGTGTGTGTGTGTATGTGTGTTTCCGCGTGGGGCTGTGGGAGCGATATGTTTTGAACGAAAAAAGACTTTCAAAGATAATTCGGTATGATTATTATGATCTGTGAATGCTGGAGCCCTACTGATGTTAAACGTGATTGAATGTTTGGAACCCCCCAAATTTTAGAATGAATTTTTATAAAAATCATCCAATAATATTAAATAAACATTTATTTTATGCGCATTTTTATTCTAAAATGAATGACAAACTTTAGAACACTAGCTGGAACCATTCTCGAGATATTGAAGTATTTTAAAATTTTTGTACCTAAAAATAAACATAAAATTGAACAGTAGTATCATCAAATATGTAACACTTGGCAAAATATTTGTCGACATTGGCGTCTAAATTGGAAAAATATCGCCAACTAGGCGGCCACTTCATTGTGACGTCAAATTTATGAAATTATATTTAACATATTTCAGTATAATGGAGTATATTTAGCAGACGTTAGGAACATTTCCAATTGTCACGTTATATTTGAACAAAATATAAGTTACTAAACCTTAAAAAATGTACATGTTATAATCCAAAAAACCCTCCAAATGTCAGTGTACTTTTCAACGTTAAATACATTGTACTGTGAATCTTGTCCACCATGGTTTCGCACTGAAAGAAGTAAAGTACATTATATAGGGAAAGTCATGTGCTGCCGACATCATATAAAAAGGATACAATGAAACCTCATAATTCAAACAAAAGTGTGACTTTTATTGTCTCCAACTATAATGAAACCCACATTGTCTTTTGTATACAGTGTGTTTAAACCTTTATCGCCGATGCTCTCATTAAATTAAAATAATAGTGCATGAGACATTAATTGTATGAGGATTTGAGTATTCTTTGTTGTTTAAACGAAACAATCCTTGGCTAGTTAACTGTTACGTAAAACATTAATATTCATTAATATGTACATTGCGTTCGGAAATAAACTGGGCACCTTCGGAAAGAACGCAAACAGTATTTTCTGACAAGTACCGGTAAAGAAAGGACGCATGACCATTATCAGTATCTTTAGTGAAGTATCCTTATGTAATATTATTATTTAAGCATGTCAAAGAAAGGAAAAATAATACCATCAAAAGTTGAAGTGGCAAACCTTGTATTTAATAAGTTTTAATTTATTTAACAAGGACTGATGATTTGGGTCGAATATATTTATCGTAATCTAAAGCTGGGTTCTATTAGGTTCTGACTCGAGGTTGGAATCGAAAATTCAGATTTCTGGGTAATCGGGGGGGGGGGGGGGGTCTGGCGATGTTTATCGACCTTCCACCCCATCGTGTCCGTCCGTCCCTAAAATACAAATCAAAAATCCAACCCTGATAAGTCTCTTCTCATGTTCGATTATATAAGTATTGTTGTTGAGACCCAGACCGTCCGACCTACCAGAAAGGTGTAAGGTAACTATTTGAACGGCCGGGAAGTGCCACCCAATTTAGACCGGAACCCAGTGGGGGAGGCATCCACAGGCACCGTGCCCTCCTTCCCCCACCACCAACCTATCGGAAGGACTTACGGACCCAAATGTTTAACTTGATCGTACTTCGCATGAACACGGCGGCAGTTGTGGCAGCGTGCAAATCCAAAGCGCAAACCGCCGAGCTACCGCGCCCGAAATGTGCCAACAGTGTTCCCAGGTGGTCACCCACCCAAGTACTAACCGCACCCGATGCTGCCTGACTTCGGTGATCTAATGATAACCGGTGGTTTCAGCATCGTAAGGCCAAATTTTATGTTATTGTTGTTGAGACCCAGACCGTCCGACCTATCAGAAAGGTGTTGAGTGTTGAAAACCCAGACCACACGACCAACCCGAAGGCTTATGGTAGCAAGATGTGTGGCCGGGAACTTTATATCAGAAAGGTGTAAGGTAACTGTTTCGACGGCCGGGAAGTGCCACCCAATTTAAACCGGAACCCAGTGGGAGAAGCATCCACAGGGACTGTACCCTCCTTCTCCTACCACCAACCTCTCGGAAGGAGTTACGGACTCGCATGTTTAACGTGATCGTACTCCGCATGAACACGGCGGCAGGTGTGGCAATGTGTAAATCCAGCGCGCAAACCACCGGGCTACCGCGCCCGAAATATGCCAACAGCACGCGGTGTTTCCAGGTGGTCACCCACACAAGTACTAACCACGCCCGATGCTGTTTGACTTCGGTGATCTAACGAGAACCGGTTTTATCAGCACGGTAGTGCCGTTGGCACGCAAATTTTATTTTGTTGTTGTTGTTGTTGAGACCCAGACTGTCCGATCTACCACGCAAATATTATGTTGAAGACCCAGACCGTCCGACTCGTCCAGAGGACTAACGCAAATATTATGTGTAAATTTTACATGTAAAATTTTAATTCACGTAAATTTTATGTGTGGGTGAAGAATTAATTTTTTTAATGCCAGAATACCATGCAGTACTGTATTTTTTAAAACGTTGCTGGCAATCATCAAGTGTTGCGACTGCTGTTTTTCGTTCTTGAAACTAATGTTCTTGAAACTAATGTTTCGTTCTTGAAACTGATGTTCTTGAAACTAATGTTTCGTTCTTGCGTTCTTGAAACCAACATTCTTGAAACTAATGTAACATTCACATTAAAACAGTCATTTAACGAATACTAAAGGATGATTTTACATGCACAAATACTAATTTCCCTAACTTATCAAACTCTCTTATTTTGTCTTACAATACATTTTCAACATAATTCTTTTAATTAGTTGATCTATTGAAGAGGAAGATTACATTTTTTTACTTTCTCAACTGTAAATCTTTAAAAGCTAATGAGATTTCTGATATTGAAACAAATAATGCATACAATACTTCTCGCTCAAAAAACCTTGAACTTTGTGAATGAAGACTTATTTTACAACACATCTATTTAAACGTTCCTTTGTACATAAAATAATAAAGACGAATAAGGATAATCCTTCATAAAACCTTCTTTTATTGCAATAGTTTGAATGGTAATGTTTGTTTAATGAATTTCGCCTTGAGACTAATTGTCTTTCATTTTCACAAGAACTAAAAAATCACGTGTATTTTGCAGTAAGATTTGTTATTGAAGAATTATTCTTTAGGGGACTCTTTGTATTGATGTCCTGTTTTATATTACAAATTATCACAGGCTATGATTAAAGTGTCTTAAAATTTAAATTTCTTTGTTTAAAAGATTGAGCAAAATACTTTGCTATTACAGAATTGTAGGTGTTTGGCTGAGCGAGACATTGTGCGAAATTTTTGAGAATTTTTATAAATTTTATATTATTGAATGTCATACACCTTATAAAACGATCGCTTATACTCTAAATATTTATTGCAATTATTATATTAAGAAGCGTATTATTAATATAGGAATGCTGCCTTATGAGCACGAAGTATTAAAATAAATCACAAATATTAAAGATATACTGTTTTCATAAACATTAACTGGATTAGATATAAACATAAATATAATATAAAATATAATAATAATAATAACTGTATAAATATAATAATAACTGGAATATAAATATTAACTGCAGTATGTCTCAATACGACTTTCTTATATCAGAATCCATTTCTGAGTAGCTTTTAAATTTTACAAAAATTTTACAAAAATGTTTAATAAATATCGCTGTTATGGGTCAAAATGACTACAATTATAGAGTGTTAAGTCTTTTGCATTAAATAACTTGAAAAAATCTTTCGATTGATAACACATTTGACAATGTTTCTCCCCCCCTCATCTCCGGGACGGGGGTGACCTGTCAGTGAGGAGGGGGCTAATGACGCCATGACAAAAAAAGTTTATCGCTGCTATTTTTCGCAACAATGATTAAAAATAAAATATAAAGTATCGTAATCGTTGATACATATATAAACCCTTTTAAGCATGATTATGTTAAATTTTGTCCTATGCTGCCATATTAAAAATATATGAAATTTCGAAAGAATTTCGAAGTTTGCACTCGAATGTAAAAAAATCTATTTTTTAATAACAAAGGCGGATATAAACGTTCGTAAAAACACATTAATATTGTGGTCGCTATCCTGTACGCAAGAAATTGACACACATATATACATACAGACAGGCAGACGGACATCATTCCAAAAATAGTCAAAACGTTTTCAAGAGGTCTTAAAACATATATTGGCTTCAAAATCATGAATTTGAAAACTTTTGTGAAACCAATATACTATATTAAATAATATGAAAAAGTTAATATATCAGCGAGACTGAGCTCAAGAAGGATATAACTAAATTAGAAGAAATATAACATATTTCGGAAGTTATATGAGATAATGTTTAACGTCAAATAAATATATAAAGAATACTTCTCCAGCTATGAAGATGTAATAAACTGTATAGTTATCATTAACAAAACTATCAAAGTTCAAATAAATAATAACTCCTAGTTCAAAATATTTTTTTTAAATATTTATTCTTTTAGCACTTTCAAACAAATTTTACTTTAAATAACGTAATACGTATCATAGATTTTGCATATACTTATTATTTCTTAACCGCCATTTATAAAACGATATGTATTAAACGATATGTATAAAACTATATGTATGTAATAATGTAGTTTCCAACATTGCGTATACTCTTTGCGATAGTCTTACAGTTTTCAAAAACTAAACAATCGTGTGATTTTCAAATAATAATCGTTTTACTGAACAAGTTAATTTTTGGAATTTTTTTTTCGAGATTCTATTTTATATTACAAAGTCTAATAGTGCATGCTCAATGTCGCCTTACATTTTCATTAAAACAATTTCTTTTATGTGTTGTACATTAAACATTTAACAACCGATACATTTCACATATCCGAAAAAATGGAATACCGCCCTTTGCTCGCTAACGCTAACCAGACACCGGAGCTCGCTTCCAGTGACACAACTTGATATAATGATTCATTATATCATATATCAAGTTGTGCTACGTCCATGTTTGACAGTTCGAGCTGTATTAATAAACAGATAAACATTTAAATCGAGATTTAAATGATTGTGCAACGAACACTGTTTAAAATGTAAGTAAGTTAAGGAATTTCAATCAAATAGACAATTAGCATGTTAAAAGTTCTAACATTAGTGATACTGATAATTATTATAATAATTCCGTTTAATTGTTTATAAGTATCAACAGTAAAACGTAATTGGTAACTGAAATAATAATTACATTTCATGTTCATGATAACAATAGTTGTAAAAAGTTCTGTTTATAAAAATTAGCAACAATAGCAGCATTGTCTATGGTTAACCTTGTGATGTTTCTGCCAGAAACAGGTCTTGCACACCTATGGGTTCATATTAGTCTATATGTCGAAAACCCAGACCGTCCGATTCGTCCTTGGACATGAGCAGCAGTTTGGACGGCCGGATGTTAGTTTATATGAAAAATTCCAGAACTGCGAGTTTTGCCGTCTGTTTGTAATGTATTCCCCAAAATAGCAGGACTTATTTTACATTTAGAAGATAATAAAGACATTTAAAAATCATCCTTCTCAAAACTTTCTTCTAACCATTTGTTTGAATGCTAATGTCTTTTCAATGAATTTCACTCTGAAACAATCTTACAGCTTTCCAAGAATAAAAAAAAATCATCTGCACTTTGTAGAAAGTTTCGTTATATTAAAGAAGTTTTCTTTTTGAACATTTTTGTTGAAATCCTGTTTTATATTGCAAGTCTTACAGTGTATGCTTAAAGTTGCTTTGCACTTTTAGGGAAAATAATTTATTTTATACATTATATCAAGTTTTAAATTGTTTAAAATCTTTAACATTTATAGCTTCACCGTGCACAGATTTGAGAATATTTAATCTTAAAAGTGTTAGAGATGATGGGATGACTAGATACATTGAAAGAATGGGTAGTGCACAGTAAAGATGCAAACCTTGAAGCTGCATTTGGGCAAGCGAAGCTGTAAAATTGTGTCAAATTTAGTTAATTGAATATACTTATATTTCTTAGATTTTAATGTCCCAAATTACTAATTGCTGTTTGTATAATTTTTGCTATCATCTTCCGTAATTTATGTGGTTTGGTAGTATAATATGCAGTACTAAATTTCGTACTTTAATTCATACTTATACTGGCGTCTATAGATGTTGAGATCTGTATAATGTTAACTAATTGCAAGCATAAATATTAAATGGTAATCCGCCAAACATAACTCTTTCCAACACTTGGTAATTATACTTATATTGCTTTAAAATTGTCACAACCAGTTATATATTTGTTGTAAATATTTAAATGAAATATTTTCAGTTATTTTCGCTTCAGTTATTTTATTAAAATATATTGAAATTACTAGTTTTTAGTGCGTAATTGTTCCAATTATTTTCATTTCCAGTTTTTTTACTATATAAGATTTAAATCACTAGTATTTAGTTCTTTATTATTGAACTTTAATTCTTTATTATTGCAGTACTTTTATTACAAAGATGAGATCGAACTCACTAGTCGTGTAATTGGTTCAGTTCTTTCGTTTCCAGTTCTTTTATTACAAGATATTGAAATATATCTTAATTCTTATGTTGTATTTTTTTTTATTTCTCTAGTATAAAAAGATTACTGTGCAGTTTCCCATAAAAAGTTATCTGTAAATTGCTCTTGGCATTGTGGCGATATTACTACATATCTATATATTTTGTATAAATGTGTAACATAAAAACAATTTTTAAGATTTAGAAATGCTAGATTTTCATTTTGATACATAGAAAATATTAAAACGTTAATTTAAATTCATAACATACTGTTTTAAAAAATAGGAATTAGAATCTTATTAAATATTTAAATTTTCAAAAACACAGTTTCATGTCAAAATGATGGTTCCATGTAGTGCTTTTTGAATATAGTTTATTAATGTTCAGGAAATATCCCCTTTTGTAATAAATTTAATTACTTCCCTTTTTTGTGTTTGAGTCATTTAAAATGTCCATACATCTATAATTAGTACGCACGTTTTATGCTAATAAGACGGCAAAAATATTTCTTGTTGTTATACTTGCAAGTATTATATTTGTTTCCGATGTGAAATGAAATATTGCAGTTTAATTACGGTTACACTTTGTATAAAAATCTGCATTTTCCACTCATTTTTAAAGAGTAAATTTTTTTCGTTTGTGAATTACATCCCGAAAACACGCAGCGAAACAGTTTTTTACCCCGAGATAGAATTAACTAAGCGACAAATATGTTTAAGGAACAGCATTTTGAATAATTTATGTAAATATGCTCGTTAGCGCATTTACAAAGCTATCAAATAATGCGTAAGTATTTCTTGATTTTAAAATTAATAATATTTTTTTTGGCTGGTAAAAAGACCATAAAGGAATTTCTCAAGAATTAATTATATTATTGTTGCATGTTTAAATAATACTAGTATTAATTATAATTGTTAATAGTATTAGTTATTAGTATTAGTGTTATTAGTATTAATTAATAATATTATTAATTATTATTGCTTCCCAATTAAATAAATAAGAATAAAAGTTAATTTCCTATCCATTTAAAAGTAGATAATAACATTTTCATATCCATTCAAAAGTACATGATAACAATTTGCTGTCGTCCAATTTTAATTATAACAAAACTGTAACATTGATAACTATCAATTATTAAAATTGTCCCTGGCTTATGAAATTATTACATCTCGAAGTCTTAAGGAAATATAATTTTTATGTTTCAATATACAGGGTGTCCAGTGCTATCGGTGACCAATGGCTATTTCCTCAACCTTTAATCCTAGAGATGCACTTCCAATTGCAAAAATGTTTTAAATTTTAAAATCTATTATCCTAGAAACAGTTTAAATCAATAAATGCATTTCTGAAAGAAATACGAAATATAAATTTTTATACAGTCCCCCGGTCCTACCAATTATATTTATGAAAATCATCCTCATACAATTTTATGCAAAATAAAAAAATAAAATCATCTTTTTGCGACCAAAATTGACTGACTTATAGCTCTTTAAAGTTGGAGAACTTTTTGTGCTAAGAAGTGGTCAATACGGTCCCTGATTGGTTGGTTAACTGAAAAGGGACATTTTTGTGAATGGAAAAGCGACTTAAGTCATAAAGTTTAATGCTTCGTAACTCGGTGAATTTTGGCCGTAAAAGGAAGATTTTTTTTTGTATGAAATTGTATAAGGATGATTTTCCTAAACATAATTGGTAGCACCGGGGGACCGTATTAAAATTTATATTTCGTATTTCGTTCAGAAATGTATTTATTGATTTAAACTCTTTCTAAGATAATAGATTTTAAAATTTAAAACATCGTTGCAATTGGAAGTATATCTCTGTGACTAACGGTTGAGAAAATAGCCATTGGGCACCGATAGCACTGGACACCCTGTATATAAAAAATAATAATCTTAGCAGTTCAATACATAGAGCGTCGTCCGACGATTTGGAGTTCATTGATTCAGGCCTTCCCTTGGGCACTGCGGAAATGGATAGACTAGAGATGACACCAAATTTATAGTGTCATGGAGAGAATATAGCGCTATTTTTTCAGTGCAAGATTCGTCAATGCATCAATACGTAAGAATTTGCTTACTTTTTCAGTTAATCAGTCTGATTATATACAGGGAGTCCCAAAAACATTGACCTCGGCTTTTATTCCTTAAATATTGATCTTAGACATATATAATAAATTACAAATTTGCGTAAAAAAGGGTACAGAATTTTATGAAATCGATTAAAATTTTCAAGAGAATTAAATTTTAAGAAATACAAAATTTAAATTTTTATACGGCCCCCGTACAAAAACATCTCCTGTGAGTAAATTGGGCTCCATACACTAATAGAGTGATGTACAAAATTTCAGCATTTCATCATAAAAAGTCCAAGAGATATGTCCAAGAGAAAGTCCAAAAGACAAAAATGCTGACTTAAACCAATTTTCGATGCATCGACATGGGTTCTCAGAGGGAAAAAATCATATCGACAGATCGCGGTCCAGGGGTCATACACAAATTACGAAAGAAAACAATGATTACTTAAATAAATAATAATTTTGCTATTTATTGGTACAAAAGTATCTACACTGCGTAAAAATAATAACTTTACACAAAGATTACAAAACTTTATCAAAATGTTTTCCATCCATGCCAAAGATCCATTAAAGATAAGAGGCAGATATTATTTGTCTACGATGCATTTCTGCGTTGCGTCATTTGCACTTTTGCTGTAAACATTTACATTTTAATTTGTGATTAATCCCTCACCAAACTTGTATAAACATATCTCTGGGATATTTTATGATAAAATGCTGAAATTTTGTACATCCCCTTATTAGTGTATGGGACATATTTTACTTATTGGGAATGTTTTTGTACGGGGGTCGTATAAACATTTCAATTTTGTATTTCTTCAAATTTTATCCCCTGAAAATTTTTATCAATTTTATAAATTTTATACCTTTTTGTACGCAACTTTGTAAATTATTAGATATGTCTAAGATCAATATTTAAGGAATAAAAGCCGAGGTCAATGTTTTTGGGACACCCTGTATATATACACATGCATACATAAATGCATACATATATATATATATAGATAGATATAGGCATAGCATAAATGTATTACCAAGTAAATACACGTATATCCAGTACGATATATAAGTAACCTTATCTCTTGGTTTAATAAAACTTTCTAGCATGTCACGTTCATACACCAATCCACTCATCTCAGCAAAAACCCAATAACTAAATTTCGGTGAATGATCGGCGATTCTAGCATATGCATATCAGCATTATGGCATAATAATGAAGAATAAAATCTAATGGAGACGTTTTCACGTATTTAAAATTAGTTCAGTTCTCTTATTTCTAGATTATTAATTTTCCACAGACGCTAACAAGAACTATTTGTAACGAAAAATATGAGACATGTGTTCAAAAAGTTATATTTAATTATAATCTATTCATTTATTATTGTAGTTTGAAAAATTGTAAAACTAATAAAATGAAATGCCCGAATTCATTAAAAAGTTCCATTTAATCCCATTTCTTTATAATATATTGCAGTACAATGTAAGTATTTCAGTTGTTTATGGATTGTCTCACTAATTGTTTTGATCCTAATTATTCTTTTAAGATTTGTTGCTTATGAAATAGAATTCAGTGTGAAAGTGAAATTTCAGAAAGCACTATCTTATAGTTAGGATTTTATAACTTTGTTGCTTTCTTAAATTATTACCCTTTTAATTAGAGGGGGAAATATAAAGAATATGCATTGAAATAAATATTTAAGTTACTTGGGGGCATGTTTCTATGATAAATCAATCCTGATGAAATGGATGTAGAGTTCTGAAAACTTCGCTGACATTAAAAATAATTTCGACAATACCGATTATTTTGACAATAAAAGTGCTAAGTTAGATTTTAAGTTTTAAAAAAAATTTAGAAAATCTACTTTGTATGTTAATAAATTGCTGCTTATTTTAAAGATAAATAAATATATTTAAAATATTATTAAAAATTAATAAATATACATATTACTACTCATCTAAACTGGAATGTTAATTTTATTAATTTATTTCGGATTTTTATTTCATACCAAATATATGAAATTTTTCTTGAAATGTTTTAAATTCGCGATTTTGACAAATAAGCACGTCTTAAAACTTCTCATACATATATGGAACACTTTTACTGCCACATGTGTGTATTATGTGCGAATGTCTGTCCGGTGTGTTCACAACAAATCAAATACGACTATTCCCATCGTTATGGAATTTTATGTATAGATGCATTATATAAATAATTGGAACTAGATATGATTTGTAGTGATATTCCATGATTTAAACTTCTCGCGAATTTTTCTAAATTTAAGATTGTCATATTTTCATATTAATGATACTCTGAAAAACATTTGCAAGCACATTACTAAAAGTTTCAGGGGTATCACCTGTTCGCAATGGGGAGTATGAAATTAATTCTTCGGCAGACGATAATTAGCTGAATATTTCAGAAAGAAAGCTGGATTTTTCATGAGAACCTGCAATTGCGGCTTTTCTGACAGTTTGACGAAATTATCATTAATGTAGTGAAAAATGAGCAAAAATTGCAAAATGTTTCACAATGTAGAAAAATAGAATAATTTTTCTGTGAAAAATTATTCTATTTCTATCTCAGAGCAATAATGGTATGATAGTCAATACTGGAAAATGATAATTTGAATTTCCATGTATTACAGAGTTCATACTAAGTTAAAAAAGCCTTTTTTAAGTATATTTACATTTTTGAAGAATAATTCGGAACAGAAATCTATAAAAATATTTTTAAATTTTGATGCCGGTTGTAATAGGAGTAGCCCGATTCTTTATAAAATATTACTGTATGTGAAAGTCGACACACTTGTTATTTCGTTTTTTTTTATCATTTATATTTGTGAGGCCAGAATATGTCCTCACATGAGGCATTTTTATTGCAGTATTTATGGTGCATAGAACGGCTAACAAAGCTCGAGTCTGGCTGGCGCCGATGTTTACAACAACTTGAACTTTTAGGTCAAATACAATAAATTTGAGTGTCCCAGGCCAAAGGGGGCTGAGAGGGGCCTTGATAAATGTCAAGTGATGCCATTGGGTTCAGAAGAACCAATGAGCAGCAAGGAGAAGAAGGGCGGAGCTACCCCACCCCACCCCACCCCCACCCCCCGCCGAAGGAACCATAAAGCACACGGATCCAGAATGTGGTTGCAAGGACTCTGATACGAAATGTTCCAGAAGGAACTTTGATACAAAATGTTGCAGAAGCAAGTTTGATACGAAATGTTGTTGCGGGAGTCTGATACAAAATGTGGTAGCAGTTAGACATATACAAGGAGTGATGTTATAGACGAACGAGAGTGCAGTTGGAGATGCGAGCCACACACCCCAGAGTTGTGGCAAGACGGATGACAAGCCCAAGATTAAACTTGAAGGTATGTCCTCATGTGCTTAGGTCCTAGACACTTTCGAAAACTAACTAGTACTTGTCACATATCCCCCATAACTCGTGTAATTAAATGATAATTGATAATTATGATAAATCGTGCTTTTGATAAATTGATGTTGTTAATAAATGATATTGTTTAAGTTTTAAATAGGCTAGTCTTTTTATAATGATTAATGAATTCTTTTCAGGACTTACACAAAAGGTCAAAATAATTGGAGGGTTATTGCGGCACAACAACGAGCGATGTACGTTTAAATGTTAATTCCACGTTATGAGATTAACGGCTATGTCAACGCACTTTTAATTATAAAAAATAATGTTTGTAACATAAATATTTTCCACGTCCCACAATATTCAAATACTCTTCTTGCGTAATTTGTTTGCATTATATTATATGTCTCATTAAAATTCGTCTTTAATTAACTTTTATACGTTATTATAATAGACCAGCAAAATTACATTATGTTATCACATTTTTAAGTATTAAAGTAGTGTGTAATGCGAAATAATAACTGCTTAATTATAATTAGTAATTTAATGTGTGAAAATCAGCATTTTCAATAAATTCCAGTCGGTACATTTCTTTCCTTGTGGATTATATATGGAAAGAACTGAAGAAACTTTAACCCATAATTTATTGAGTCTCAAGTTCGTTTAAGGTTACAAAGTCTTCACGAAAAATATGTAAATATCCTCATTTCCACTTTCATAAAGCTAGCTACTAAAGCATAAAGCTTTTTTAACATCTTAATTTTAAAACTAATAAAGTTTTTCTACTTCACGGAATATATGGAGTATAACATGTGGAAAAATATATGGCATGGAATATATAGCAGAAATTCATAATAGTATTGTTGCATGTTTAAAAATTAATACTGACAATAAGCAATAATTATAAGGAAAAAAAACTGAATTTTCTTAACTTTCTTTATTAGTTACATAAAAATATCGGGGAAATATTTTTATAGTTTAATTTTATCTTCACAAAACTTAAAAATTGATTCCTATAATTAAATATAGGTTCTAACCTATTATTCTTTTGAAAAAGAGAAAAGTTTCAGTAAAATATATTTACTTACAATTGTAAAGATATAAATATATTTATTTGCAGCTAAAGATTCTCAAACATATCCATTCCATCAAACAACTTAGAGACAGTGTGAATTCGGGGATACACAAGCACACAAAAATTCCATGTGCCACTTCGACACGGAAAACCAAACTTTCATCTTTCACGCTTATCTTACTATTATGAGGCATCATCTTATTATTATTATTTCATTATTATGCCGCAAGCGTATAATCGAGAATTAAATAATAAATCGAAATGAAAAGTTGGAATGTATAAATATACACACACACACATATATATATATATATATATATATATATATATATATATATATATATATATATATATATATATATATATATATATATATATATATATATATATATATATATATATATGATCACGGCGAGAACGGTATACGTAGTAATATAACTAAACGTAATCTGAATAATCCAGGTTCAATACCCGGTTCTAAGTTTGATAATTTTAACGCAAAAATAAGGTAATCAAATTGTCAATATGTAAACATTAAGAAAAGAAACATGTTAAGTTATAAAAAAAATCAAATTACTCACTATCAAATACAATGCTTTTGATACAAATAACTGTAATTAATTGTTTGAGCCGAGTTTTAATGTTTTAAATAGGGTCATACCCATTTTGTGTAGACTATTTAAAACATAGGTAATGTTTTAAATAGTCTACACAAAAAACCCTATTTGGACATAGCAAATCTTGGCCTGAATTGTGTGTAGCTTATAATTATACATCCTAATTAAAATGAAGTAAATTCTTTTATTTCTGGTTCTTTTAAATGTTGCATTTTGTGGCTACATAACACCATTCCTATTTACACATTAATGAGACTATTTCAAATACCCAGGGAAAACGTAATCAAAAACTTCAAAGTTATTTATAAAAGTAATATGCATTTTACGCTAATTTAAACATGAATAACGTTCTTTTGCAGGCATGCTTGGATTGTTTGGTTTGAATACAGACTTTCACCAAAATTTTTCAATTTCGATATTTTAATTTATGCCAAACACGAAAAAAAGGAACTCTCTTTTGTCTCTTACAAGACAGAATACATGGGTTTTTAGCAAGGCGTTAATTGTTTGCAATTTAATTTTCTTTTAGTCAAATATTGCAGTTTTTCTCACAAGCAATTTAAATTTGCTGATGACTTAATTAATTTAAAAGAGGCAGTTATGCTATTGATACTTATTTTTTCCAGTTTAGAGACCTTTAATGAACATGGGCAGATATTTGAATGCAAAATCCATATATCAGTGAGGATCTTATAATTGTGTCTTTTTTTAATTTTCATATTACTTAAAATATTTTTTACACTAGAGGGCAACATTCCTTTTCAACCCAGACTGTTCAATCGAGGGGCGGGATAGCCCAGTGGTTAAAACGCCTGAATCGAAACCAAATTTGATCACGGATATGCTCAAAACACAGTGTACACGCAGAGTACGGACACGTCAAATATGTGGGTCTCTGAAAGTACTTTCAAGACGCTGCTGGTAATGGAAGGAGGGTACTGTCTCTGTGGAGGGTCTGGTCTAAATTTGGTGGCACTGTCCCGGAAGTCCAAACAGACGCCTTACATCTTCAAATAGGTCGGACGGTCTGGGTTGAAAAAAAGACCAAAAGACCTAACTGAAAGTGTTACAGTGAACACTTATTTCGAGTTACAGTTAACGTTTATTTCGAAAGTGAACATTTATTTAGAGATCACATCACAATCTGCTTTTAGAAATCAAGTCTAGTTTTTCTATATGATCGTTCTGGCCCAACTTGGAGGTGAAATTAATTTCTGGCCCCCCTCTCTGAGGATTGGTCAGAATATATTTTCATTGCTATTGGATATATCATTCATTGATATATCATCCATTGATTTGATATATCATTCATTGCTATTGCTCTAGGAAGATTCCGCCTTTTCGCTGTAGGCCAGGGCTGGGTGTATGACCTCCATAGTTGCAGATCTCATTTTCTACCGTAATTGTGGCAATAAAGTATTTTATTTCTTAGATAAATTAACGTCTTTATTTCAGTTAGGCTACTTCCATCGTCTGTCCTTCCTGTCTTTTTCTCCAGTTATTTTGAGAGTTTGTAATTTGAATAAGAGTTTGCAGTTTTAATGTCAAATAAAGTACTCATTTATTTATTTCAATCAGTTTTGTTTTTTAAACATAGCTGATATTTTCAGCGTTGTAGCAGAGAATAAGGGGATATATCAATCCTCAAACCTTTCTCAATCTTACTGTGATGGTTCGATTTTAATGGATTCCATAACAATCTCACAATTTAATGGGATAGGTATCAAGTGGCACTACTGAATAATTAAGAACTGGCTATATATCAAATTCAGAGCCATAAAGTGGTATAGTTATATGAAATTTCAACTTTAATTTTAAATCAATTGATCTAAAGATTTTCCCAGAATTCAATGCAAATTATAATTATATATCCGAATTCAAAGCAAGTAATTTCTACATCTTCTTAACGTTACATTTTGTAAGTAAATACTATCTTTCTCATTCAGACATTAATAACACTATTTGTTAAACGTTAAAAAAAACTCAATCTAAATCGACAAAGTTATTCAAAAAAGTAGTGTATACTTTTTGCTAATTTGAATATGAATACTACTCTTCTATAGAATTACTTAGATTTTTGTATAAAAGATAAAAGACTTTAATCGAAATATACGCTTTCAATTTCAATATTTTTATCATTTTGCAAACAAGAAAATTTAGACTTTGTTAATGCTTTATAAGATATTGACGTTTTCATGCAAGATGTTAAAAATTTGAAATTTCAACATCTTGTAAAACAATTTTCTTTTTATAGGCAATTTAAATTTTAATACGATTTAATTGAATTCAAAAGAGCAATTATATTGTCTTACTTTACTTTTAAAGTATAAGAATTATAATTAACGTTACTGGTCATTTGAAAACTAAAGTAGAATAGCTAAAAGCATCGATTTCGAGACATTGTATAATGGCATTTGCAGGACAATAACAGAATCGAAATTTATTGCTACTGTACTACTGTTTTGAAAAAAGTATAGTTTTTATACACAAATAGAAGGGGGCATCTAAAGTATTTTGAAATAATAATAAAATAGTTTTTTCTTCCTGTTGATTTCATGGTAGTGATATGGCAAAGCTGATTTTATTTACGCAATAACAAATGCGTCTTCTTCTACAAATATGTTATTTAAATAACACAGAATTTGTTTTCTTTATTTGCCAGTGCGTGCAGAAATAATTGTTAGTTGAAATTCCATGAATATTTTTAGCACTGGCTTGAGTCGAATGGATCAGTTTCTATTTTTTTATAAATAGCATCTTCTTTTAGTGTGGTTAGTTTCCTTTGAACTTTTTTAACTTGGCCAAGTATTCTTCTAAAAATTGACATATTTGGTTTTCTAATATATAAATAAAAATTTAGTTAACAGAATTAAAAATTGCATTTTATTTACTAAGAGTATTTCTGCTAGTATTACTTAAACTCACATTTTATGAGTTGATCATGCTTTTAATATTTGATCATTGTTACTTATGTAGAGCTAATATCTACATTGTTATTTTAGGATATGTATTTATGGTTTTATTAACACTTTACAACATAGCTGAAAATTATTCATGACTTTGTTCATTCTGTCTGTCTGTCTATGTCTGTCTGTCTATGTCTGTCTGTCTGTATGTCTGTCCGTTCGCACGATAAGTGCCGTAGAAATTACTTTATAAAAATGAAATTTTAACATGTTTTTCAGACGGTCTGTGGGACATATGGGAATATAAATGAATAACATCATCCAATTTATTTCGGATTGAATCCGGCTTGAAAAAATGACATGCATTGAACCCTCTGGAAACTAATTTTTCTAACATTTTTTAAGAGAATTTAAAATTCACAAATTGCTTCGAAAATTTTAGGAAATATTCAAATTATCCCATAAAAAATGAAAAAAAAATCGGCAAAATATATTCGATAGTTTTTTAAATAAAAATTAAAATAATAATTACATCCATATTATATGAAGATATCACGTGACCCACTTCAAAATAAAATATGGCATCCATCTTGTGTCAAAATCGTGATTTTTAAAGATCATTTTAATTTATATTTAGTGTTTTATCCGTCCTAAAACTGCTTTATTGTTGCTTAATTTATGTGCATCTATATTCTGATACAACGCAATTACAATATATTTGAGTTAAATAGTCAATGCCATCCATTTTGTGCCAAAAGCGTGATTTTTAAAGTTCTTTTTAATTTATATTCGGTATTGTATCCGCTCTGAAACTGCTTTATTTTAGCCTAATTTCTGTGCATCTATATTCTGAAACAACACAATTACAATATATTTGAGTTTAAATGATCATCAAACTTTGATTATTTCTACAACGAAGCATTATTTTCACTAATGGAGAATATAAACACATCAAGCTGTAAGATGGGTTGTATAAGAATTACTGAATTTCTTTAACGCAAAATTATTTAGCTCTGGAGTCTGCAATATAGCTTATATGAATGCAACTTTCATTGATTTTACATAGAGAAGCAGACGATTTTATAGCAGTCTTTTTCGATAAAGTTTTAAGCATAGAGTTAAATTACTTTTACCTCCATGGTTTTAAGTTTTTAAATATAATAAAATATTGTAGTATTGTGATAATTTAAAAAATATTATCTCGGAATGTATCGCATTTTAGAGATGTTTAACTAAAATTGCATTGCAGTTGGAAAAGTGTTTCGTAATCAATGCTTTATGCATGATTGATCTGTCTTGTTTCTAATTTGTTTTCGTTTTATATTGCTTTTTATTAAATCATTTCCATACTAAAATATTTAATTAATAATATTAGAGTCTGGATAGTTTTATTACTACATGTCTATGTGTATCGTTTATGTATGCCTTTGTGTATGCGTTTTTTCTTTGTATATTGTATGTGTACATTTTTAGGTGTTTTTCTGGGATTTTTCTGGCCGTCCTTTGTAACCGCTCAACACGCTTTGGTTGAGTTTGATGGCCTGGGTAATAACAATAAAAATAGTTCAAAATATTGAAATTAGAAGCAACTTTGTCAAAATGAATAAAAATATTAAATCTTCGAAATTATAGCCACTTTATTTCGAAAACTAAGAAACTGATCCAATATCCAATTATATATCTTTGTAGAGCTTTCAGAGGGCAACAAATTAATCAAAATATGTCGAGAGGTTTTAGTTTTCGCTCCGATTTCAACCTGTTATCTAGACCGTAGACTCCACGTTAAAATAACAAATGGTTTCATTAACTTGCTTAAAAGCATAAAAAGCGAAAAACGAAAAATTAAGCATAAAAACGAAATTTATGCAATATCTCTGACGAGATTTAAGATTCATGGAACACTATTATCTTGTCCTGTAGTTCATGAAAACGTACTAGAATTCCACTCTTCCATTTCTTCTCTTACTTTATGAATATAACTAGAAAATGTACCCGCCATTTCCCGGGTTTCAAAGTAGGGATTAACTGAATTCATTCGTCCAATTTTTCAAAAGGAGTAGTTGCGTTCCGTCTGTTTTTTTTTTTTTTTTTAATAAGAGATAAAAATTAATCAGAGATTTTCCGTTTCTATAAATATGCCCGAAAACACAACAATCAGTTTACGACAAATGCGTCCTTGCTTCCCATAGCAACGAACAAGATGTGACGTCAGATGCCACGTATAGAACATAGCAACCGGAGGATAGAAGAATTGAAGCCCTTTCCCGGAGGGATATAACATTTCAATTTTTATGCTTTTGTTTAAAAATTAGCAGAAAATATAGTAATTAAAAATATATAATAATATTAATGACAGATTATTTGAATGCGAAGTTTGGTCCCCTGAAATATAAGAATTTAAGAAAATACTTAATTTCTGAAGGGATGGGGGGGAGAGCATTTTCATAATTTTCGATATTGTTTTTAATTGATCTGCTTTTCCTTTCGTTCTCTTTCTTTTATTATATAAGTTAATGCGATTTTATTTTATTATATAAGATAATTATATTGTAAGTAATAAAATTGGGCTGTTGAATTTTCTAGAATACAGTTATTTTTTCTTCTAAAAATTTATGAGGCTGAAACGCACAGTAACATTCTCTTCTCCAGAATCAAAAGCTAGCGATTCGACCCCAATAATTTCAAGACATCTTCTTTGCGCACCATTGCTTACATTTTATCTCTTTTAACTCTTATTCCCTTTCTAAAGTGTTTTCTTTTAAGGATTAAACCTCAGTTTATTTGTTCATTTCGTTGTTTTCTATTCTATTCTCTACCATTTCTGTCTCCCGTGTTTGGGTAGGAAGTTTACCGCCAGTGTGTATTATTTGAAAATACATGTATTTAAAATATTCTATTTTTTATTAAAGCCCATCGAGATACTATGGTATCGGCAGAACTTTCTATAATTTCTGTCTCCCGTGTTTGGGTAGGAAGTTTACCGCCAGTGTGTATTATTTGAAAATACATGTATTTAAAATATTCTATTTTTTATTAAAGCCCATCGAGATACTATGGTATCGGCAGAACTTTGAGAAACAAACACTTTGGTTAGGTGGTCCAGCAATGCTTACTATTGAAGAACAACCGTTTATTAAAAGCATCAAAAACGTTTTTGTTGTTGACAAATGCACTTTTGTTATTGATAAATGCGTTTATGTTGTTGATAATGTTGTTTTTCAGCAGCTAGTTGTTTTTCAGCGACTCATTTGAACGAATTTTGAAACAATTCTAAAATGAACCGCGTTGTAGGTCAATGTCCGAATTTTAAAATGCAATTTGCGAACTCAGATAATTAAAGTGAAAGATCTTCATGTTAAGGGTAAGGGAGAAAATTTTTTAAAACTTTTGAGCGCTATGTCCCGAAATAAACCCCTGTTGCCATTTAGTGTTTTAATGCGGGAAATATAGTTTAAATTTAATTAAAACGATTTTAGATATTTAAAAAATAGATTATGCGATAAGTGGTAAAGCCTTTGATTTAATTTCAACCTTGAGGAGCAAACAGTTTGGTTACAAGATTGAATGCAACCGTTTATTTAAACCATCGAGCTTAGTATGGATATATTTTAGGTTTCATAATGACACAATTAAATTTCAATATATTTAAAATGTTATTTTGTTCTTGTGGCAACGTTTCTCGATTGTGTTTATACCACAGATATAAAAGGAGCTCTCTATCTCCATGGAATATATTTGTTAAAATTTGTATTACTTTTGTTTTTATTCTATGTAATGCGTTAAGTTCTGGAATATAATACATTGAATACACTTATCTATATCTATCTGTCTGTCTGTAGGTGACATTTGGTAATTCATTTAACGATAGTTTATCAAAAATCGCGAAATTGATAAAATATCGCTAAATTGACAAAAGTGACGCCAAATTGACGAAAATGTTGCCAACTTTAAGACAATTCAACACTTCGAAATAATACGTTCTGACTTAAAATTATTTTATTTACTCTGTTATCAAATATTAAGAAGTCAACGAAATGGCATTTCGTGAGAGAACATTTTGTAATTAATGATTTGTGTACGCTTGACAGCTGCGCTTTAGTTTTTGTGGAGTTGACTCAGTCTAGTTCTAATATATTGAGAATCAAAAATATTATATCGAAAATTTCAATAAAATGGCAGAGATTATCACAGACATTAAATTTCATTTTCAGACACATTGAATTATATCACAAAGTTTGAGATATTTCCCAAAAACAGTTGGTGATACTGTACTTTATTTTTCGTCAAGCATGGTAGATATACAGAGGCTTTCTTAAGTAAATGTTTTCTAAACATTTTCAAATGTATACCTTTATCTCAAATGTTCTTACCTGCATTTCTAATTTTGAATACCCTTCATAAAACTTGCCACATATTTTGCATTGTAGCTTAATAACTTGAGGTGTGTTACATAGAAATGATAAGAGATGAGTGAAATTAAAAAGAAAATATCTTATTAAATCATTAGCTGAGTTATATGAACAAATACAACTCACTGCACACAGACAGGCAATTAAGAATATTTATCAAATCATTTCAAGGACAAAAATAGAAATTAGATTTTTAAATTTTTCATTTTCAAACACATTGAATTATATCACTAAGTTTGAGATATTTCCCAAAAACAGTTGGTGATACTGTACTTTATTTTTCGCCAAGCATGGTAGATATACAGAGGCTTTCTTAAGTAAATGTTTTCTAAACATTTTCAAATGTATACCTTTATCTCAAATGTTCTTACCTGCATTTCTAATTTTAAATACCCTTCATAAAAATTACCACATATTTTGCATTGTAGCTTAATAACTTGAGGTGTGTTACATAGAAATGATAAGAGATGAGTGAAATTTAAAAGAAAATATCTTATTAAATCATTAGCTGAGTTATATGAACAAATACAACTCACTGCACACAGACAGGCAATTAAGAATAGTTAACAAATCATTTCAAGGACAAAAATAGAAATTAGATTTTTAAAAATTGTCTCAAGAACTTAGAACAAAATTAGTTCAGTTTAAAACATTCTATTTATCAGATTTTCCTCCAAACTCCCATACAGTATTTTTATTAAGTGCATTAAGAATTAAGAATATTCAAGTTTTATCCCAAGCTCATTAAAATTAAGAATTTATAATACGTCCCATTGGAATGAATTTGCGGAATCCAAATATTGTAGTTTAAGTATAAAAATATTTAGCATTAAACTGATTTTCCTTGATAAGTAAATAAAATAGAAATTTTCTAAAACATTTCTATTTTATTTTCTCAGGAATCCTTCGTTCATTTACATCTATTATATTTCCTTAAATCCAACAGGGCCACCAGAAAAGCAAAACTATAGTAAAGATAGCACGTTGGCGGTAAGAACTTCAAACCCCGCAGGATGAGGTAAAATTTAAATCTTGAACAATCGGTTGTAGGAGGAGGTGAAAATACATGCAAGAACTTTATGCAAAATATGCGGCTTAATGGCCGGAAAATTTCGGAAACAACATCCACATGTGAAATCGGCATTATAACAGCTTGAGTTCTATTTTATTTCAGACTCAGTTATTAATAGATATGAAATTTAATTTGATTATTTATTATGATCAGATCACAAATTACATAACTGTTCAGCATCTTTGTTTTAAATCGATAATATTCCACGTTACGTCAGTTGTTCTCACGTTTGCATGCTGTATCGAAACTGAGGGTAAAGTTAATTTATTCTACCAGAAAATTTTAGTTTAAGCATTAGTAAAACATCACGATGAACGTAAAGTTCAATTCACATCGCGATTATGCGTAAAACAACCAACTCATCATCCAATTAAATTCTAGAAATGCCTCTCGCAATAGATTAATTATAGAAACGCCGCTCAAATTTCGAGTAATGTTGAGAGTGGCAGCAGCAACAACTGGCGTACACAAGAATTCACCTTGTTACAATGTACGGACAAAATTCGGCTAGCAGGCGGATCGGAATGAAAGACAGTCAATCAGAAAACTCTCAAATCCCGCAGGGCAGGAAAATTGTCCAGCTGACGTCACCATTAACTAAAAATCTGATGTGGTCAGCACATGACTTTCCCTGCAAACTTATATCCACGTTCTATTTATTTCTATTAAATGTAATTCACTTTTAATTCAATTTTCGTTCTCATTCGGTAACCGGGCTTATTTTCAAAGGTGGCGTAGGGAAAGTACGAAAAACTAAAATATCTCGAGAACGGCTAGTCCTAGTGTAATGGGGTTGGTCTTATTCTTTTCGTCGTTAAACATTACGTATTAAACGGGCATTTAATGGATATATCTAAGTATACCAAGTTCTTTAGTTTAGATTTTGAAGATTTTTGCGGGCCGTTTTGCAAAAAAAGGCAGGTTATTTTTTTCCGAATCGTACCAAAATCTAATCAGCACCAGAGTGACCTATACGTGAGTCATCTACCGAATTTTGTGAAATTCGGTTCATTAGTTTTTCAGCTAGAGTGGATACAAGCTTTTGCGGGCCATTTCGCAAAAAAAGGCGGGTTCTTTTATTCCGAATCGTACCCAAAACTAATCAGCCCTAGCCCCGCCCACAAGTGACTTACCTACCAAATTTTGTGAAATTCGGTCGATTAGTTTTTTAGTTACAGTGGATACAAAATCTGCACAGACAGACAGACACACAGACAGACACACAGACAGACAGACAGACAGACAGACAGACAGACAGACACACAGACACACGCACAGACGTCACGCTAAAAATGGTTTTTTCGTATTCTAGAGGTCTTGAAACGTGTAGATCCGTCGAAAACTCGAGTTGTGATTTTCGGCATGATTCCAATACTTTCCCTATACATTACCATGTATTGCAGGGAAAGTAAAAAACAGCGCTGCAAGAAACCTAGCATGGCAACAACTTAAATATTTTAAACACTATTCGTACGGAATAAATGTAAAATTAGAGAACAGACGGAACTTTTAACCAAAATGGGAAGTAGAGACATTAAATAAAAGGGATTTTTAAGGGAAAATAAATAAATAACCGTTTTCATATATCCGCAAATTTAAAGTAATAATACTTTATAGAATGGAACAATTTAAATTAAGAAAATTAATTTAGAAAATAAAAATAAAACTAATTAATGTATAAATGATGAAATAAATAATAAATAAATATTGAGTAAAATATTGTTAAATTGAGATTTATGACCGAGGTAAAATAAATAAAGCGTAAATTGAATCAATTCTAAATGATAAAAACTCAAAACAACCCAACACTACTACAATCATATCCATTAGATACCCAATTATAAGGTTCCATATAAGGCTCAGTCAATTATATACAAAATTCCAATTCAATCCAAAAGCTACATTAGCATTTATGAAATTTCATAAATCAATGTAAAGCAGAGGCAAATAATTAGACAATAGTCTTGATTTGATTGGATGGAATCCATTCCAACGAATAAAATGAAGAAAATGGAATAAATATCACATTCTACAACAGTTTTGTCTCAAAACAATACTTTTAAAATACGTCAGAATGTCTCACGGAAGGCGCTGTATAACGATATAAATAGCTTAAGATATAAATGGAACACAATATAATGTTGACCAGAAGAGGCTTGACAAATATCTGTAAATCCAATATGTGAAAGGCAAAGAATGAACAAATTCCTTTCATTTCAAAGGAATCAAGGCTGAAAATTGTTTCGTTTCTAAATTATTTTAGACGGTTATAGATTTTGTGATGCTGGCTGGATTGGTTGTTTACTGACTATGTGAAAATGAATTTTGAAGGAGTTTTTATAAATGTCTATTTATTATTTTTATTCAGAATTTTTAGAGCTTTCTTCAGTGTGTATGTAAACCGGTGGAAGTAAAAAATAAATCGTATACGCAGATTAAGAGGAATTCAAGGGATTGATCATAAAAGAAAGAATTATAATTGATGGTATATTTTATTCTGTAGTAATTTTCTCACATTTTGATATCTTCAAGAAAAGTAATTTTCTTTCTTCAATCAGTACATTTGTATGCACAAAATAGATAGTTTCATTCTGCACATTTTTTTTTCATTATTACTTTCCTTATATACATAATGTATAAGGAAAGTACTGTGACGGGGGCGAAAATTCGAATTCGAGTTTTGGACGGGAGAGCACGTTTCAAGCATCCCTGATCACGAATCAAACATTTTTGAAGTGATGTCTGTGTGTGTGTGTGTGTGTGTGTGAAAGTATGTGTGTGTGTGTGTGTCAGTGAGTCTGTGGAGACGATAACTGACGAACGAATGGACCGATTAGAATGAAATTTGGTACAAACTCACAATCCGTAAACACTGGAAGCCTATTGTTTTTATACGCAATCGAATGTTTAGAACCCCCTAAATTTTCGAATGAAATGTTGAAAAAATCGTCAAAAAATCAATACCTCTAATAAAGTTACGCAAATAGACATTTCTTAAGTAATTTTTCATTAGAAAACGATTGGCATAAATTTCAGAACGCTAACATGAACCGTTATCGAGATATTGCACATTTTTCAAAAAAATTATCAAAAAGTTAAATATAATAAAAAATAAAAATATTTCCTATTGAGAAATATGTTCACTTTTCATATGTAATACAATGCGATAACTTTGGTGACATCATTTTCGTGGATCTAGTCCGTTCCATTCATGAAAAAAGATGCTTTAAGTAATACTTTTGTATTTGAACGCCAATTGTCATTTATCTGCTGTAAGAATAACTTATTTCTCCGTCCATAACGCTTGGCGAGATTTTGGCGACGAATTTGGCGGAATGTCACAAACTTGGCGACATTTTTAATTGCTGTCAAATTAACAAAAATCTCTCCAAATTGATAAAAATGACTCTAAATCAATGAAAATGACGACTAATTGAAGAAAATTCAATATCATGGAAAGAATATAAGTATTTACTATAAGAATAACTTTTTTAACTGTAAAAGTAGTAAATTCATTGCATTATATAAGGAAAGTCATGTGTTACCCACATCAGATTTTTAACACTTTACAAAAAAGTTGAAAAGTGTTTATGACTTCGTTCATTCTGTCTGTCTGTAGAACCTATGGGAATATAAATGAATATCACCCAATTAGTTTTGGATTGAACCCGGGACAAAAAAATGAAATACATTGAGCCCTATGGGACCTAATTTTTCAAACATTTTTTAAGCGGATTTAAAATTCATAAATTGCTTCGAAAATTTTAGGTAATATTCAAATTATTCCATAAAATATTTAAAAAAAAATTCAGCGAAATATATTCAGTAGTTTTTTAAATAAAAATTAAAATAATAATTACACCTCTTATATGAAGCGATCACGTGACCATGATATGAAACGACCACATGACCCACTTCAAAATGATATATGGCATCCATCTTGTTTCAAAATCGTGATTTTTTTAAGTTCTTTTTAATTCATATTGAGTGTTGTATCCATCCTAAAACTACTTTATTTCTGCTTAAATTCTGTGCATCTACATACTAAAACAACACAATGACAATATATTTGAGTTTAAATTCTCATTCAAATTTGATTATTTCTACAACTAAGCCTATTTTTCACCTATGTAAAATGTAAACAGCAAAATATATAGAATGAGTTGTATTAGAATTCCTGTATTTTTTTAACACAAAATAATTTAGTCCATGGAGTCTGCATGGCTGATATGATTGAAATATTAATTGATTTCATACAGAGAAGGACGATTTTTTTTTTATGAAGTTTCAAGCATAGAGTTTAATTTTTTGTATCTCCATGGTCTTAAACAAAATGTTTAAAGAAAATAAATTATTATAGTATTGTGATGAATGAAATGAATGGGAGAAAGTTATGAATGAAATTCTGTTTTTATAGAGAGATCCAGGCGTGTAATTTTTTCTATGACGTCATTTGAATTAATTTCAGTTGTTTTCGATGAAGTTTTCAAATATAATAAATTATCGTAATATTATGATAATTCTAAAACTATTACCGAGGAATGTATAACACTTTAGAGATGTTTAAACCAGGCAATTTATATTTCAATGCCGTCATTTGAATGAAGTTCATTTTTTTCGATGAAGGTTTTAGTTTTCAAATATAATAAATTAATGCAGTATTGTGATAAGTTTCAAAATATTTCCGAGGAATGTATTGCATTTTAGACTTGTTTAAATAAAATTGCATTGAAGTTGGAAAGTGTTTCATAATCAGTGCTTTAAGCATGATTGACCTTTCTTGTTTACTCTGTAGTCCGCGCCCTAAAATATTTAACATGAAAATGTGCAGCGTTTCTAATTTTATCTCTGTGCAAAATGTATTCTACAGTTACATAGAAAGTTTGTTATTTTTTCTTAACACAAAGTTTTTCATCTTTATGTGTCTTTCTTTAGTGTTTCTACTGAAATCTTATTGTATTCGGTTTGATAAGGAAATAATTTTTGCCCTCTAACTTGTTTGGATACACAATAAAACATTCCAAGTATTTGAATTTTCTATATTAACCCTTGATAATTTTTAAAGTATAAAATTTCCTTACTTGGATTCAGATGAATGAAAAATGAATTTGTGAAAATAAATTTCGAAAATAATCTCCAAATGTTTAAAAGCTGTGGTAAAAATTTCTGTTGCATCGGAAGTAAAAAATGTATATTTTACAAACTTTTACTTTTAGTAAATCGTTACAAATTGCGCTCATCGATATTGAATTTTATTATTTCTGGATAAAAATATATTTTACAAATTCTACCAAAAAAACCCTTGCTTTTAACGTTCTTCATACTGTTTAAGTCGTGGTCCCCAAGAGGTCCCCTAGGTTCCCTTACATCTCAGATAGATGCAGTTGAGCATGATAATACAAAAAATAAGTTCAAAGTAAAACCCTAGAGTCTCATATACGATATATTTGAATACCGTTATTTCAGTATATGAGGAAGTGAGGCATAATATTATAGTGGAAAAAGAGATCAGGAAAGTGTGAGATTACAATAACATGCTCTTGTTTACAAATGTCAGTCGTTTGGCCTCTAGGCCATTAGACAACTAGCTCTCCAGTATTTCTCAAAGATTGAATTAAAAGTCACTAGTGCAGGCACCTCATCCAAATGTTTTCCAGACATAGGCTGTTTGTCCTAGGTCACATAAAATGCAATCCGGGGAATCAGCAAATCCAATTCGATGGAGATGAGCTCTGAGACAGTCATTTGCAATAACCTATATGTTATGATTTCACTTATTTAAATTAAGTCTGATTTCCTCATGAACTAAGAGCCAATTTAATTTTCAGATTATAATTACCAATCACAGCGATAGCTTGTCAAAACAGCGGATATGTAGTGGAATAGAATTAATGTTCCAGCATCAGGTCGTTCCTTGAGAGAATCCGACTTGTGTGCTGTGCCGCAGGTGTTTCCTTGAATTTCTGGAAAAATCATAGCTGCCGGGGCGTCGACGGCTGTTTAAGTTTTACGATATTGTGTGCGGTCCCCGAACGTTCTGGTCATTTTTCTTCGAGGTGATATAATGTTTCTATCTCGGATTTGGCTTGGGGTAGTTAAGTATGATATGTTAGAGTAATATAGCCACTCTTTCTTGAAGGTATTTCTGTGAATTTTCGGTATCATGTTCTTTGTAAAATTAGTTGTACGGTTAATTTTTTTTTTGTTCAGGCAAGAAACCTTGTGGTTATTTGAATAAATGTGTTATTTGCCTTTTACCCTCCGTGTCTGTGTATAAGTTCCTTAACGTTAGGGATTTTTTGATTAATTTCTTTTCAGAAAGAAAGAAAAATTAAAGTTACATGAAATTAGGATTAATACAATGTACCGTCAGACAAGAATCAATTCGGCATTAAAAGGTCGGACGTTTCAAGAACCGCTCCTTTAGGGATTTTTCCCGCACGTTAATCAGCATACAGACTTCACTTTACTGAAGAATGGTAAACATTATGAAGCCGAAGAAAATCTGCTGAGAGGATTACCACGTGAGCACTCATTATCCTCAAAGCAAATCTATTATTGTTCAGAAGTCTACACATGTGATTTACTTTTGTAAACATACCTCAATTCTGTAAATATGCTTCAATAGATATTTTATCCAACCAATCCAAATATGATGAGAATATTACCACGTGAACGCTTTTTATCCTTAAAGCAAATCTATTATCTTCCAAAAGTCTACAAATATATTACTTTCCTGATATACATAGTATAATTTATAAGGAAAGTATTGTGACGAGGTCGAAAGTTCGAATTCGAGTTCTCGACGGGAGAGCATGTTTCAACCACCCCTGAATAAGTATTAAAAGTTTATTGAGGTGTTGTCTGTGCGTGTGTGTGTGTAAAAGTATGTGCGTGTGTGTGTGTAAAAGTATGTGCGTGTGTGTGTGTGTGTGAAAGTATGTGTGCGATATCTCACGAACGAATGGAGCGAGTCGAACGAACTTTAGTACAAAAATTACAATCGGTGAATACTGGAAGCCTATTGTTTTTAAACGCAATTGAATGTCACAGAACCCACCTAAATTTTCGAGTGAAGTTCTGAAAAAATCATCAAAAAATCAAAAGCTTTAATAAAGTTACGCATATAGTCATTTCTAATGTAATTTTTTCTTAGAAAACGATTGACATAAACTTTAAAATGCTAGAATGAACCGTTTGTATGATATAGAACATTTTTCAAATAAATGTATAAAAAATCCCATAATATAAAAAAATATATATTAACTATTATGAAATATGTTCACTTTTCATATGTAATATCATGCGATAAATTTGGTGACATCATTCTCGTCGATCTAGCTCTTTCTATTCATAAGAAAATATACTTTGGGTAATACTTTTGTTTTTGAACGCCAATAGCCATTTATCTACTATAACAATAACTTATATCTCCGTCCATAACGCTTGGCGAGATTTTGGCAACGAATTTGGCGAAATGCCGCCAACTTGGCGACTTTTTTAACTGTTGCAAAATTAAAGAAAATGTCGTCAAATTGATAAAAACGATGTTAAATCAATGAAAATTACGACTAATTAACGAAAATTCAATATCTTGGAAAGAATATAAGTATCTACTATAAAACTAACCTATTTTTTGGTCCGTAACGTTTGTCAAAATTTTTGTGACGAATTTGTCGGAATATCTCCAACTTACTGACTTTTTAAATGTTGCCATATTGACGAAAATGTCAACCAATTGATAAAGATTCGTCAAATTGAGTATTTTAAATTTTTTAGAGAGTATTTTAAATTTTGTCAAAGTGACAAAAATGTCGCCAAATTGATAAAAAGGACGCCAAGTGGGAAGTAATGTTTCGTAAATTCTGATTTCCATCATATGACGGGCATACCTTTTTAGTTCATAATGAAAGTTTTTCTCTCCGTTTGTCTGTAACACTTGTTGATGCATTTGGCGAATAATCTAGCAACGTATCACCAATTTAGCCATATTTTACCCCAGATTGAAGAAATATCGTCAAAAATGCAAAAATGGCGCTAAATCAATGAAAATGACGCCTAATTGATGAATTAATTTTAAAAATATTTTAATATGTGGACTATATAGCTTATTGAGAATGCAATCAATATTGATAATTGTTAATTTAGAGTTGTCTGAAATATAAGTTAATTGGGTACTTTAAAATATCATTACATGTTGTTATCCGGAAAATCGCCAAATATACAATTCAACGTTAAAAAGACAGTACAGTGGATCTTATACATTATTTTTTAATGTAAAAGGAGTAAATACATTTCATTATATAAGGAAAGTCATGTGTTGCCCCCATCAGATTTTTCTTTTACTTTTGTAAACATACCTCAATTCTGTAAACATACCTGAAATGTTATCTTATGCGTTTCTTCTATAAAATCCGAGCTTAACAATATTCTTTTATTTCATGCTTTTTGTCATTCTTTTTCAACTCCATGGTTTAAGTTATTCTTTTCCCCCGTTCACATATATTTTCGCTATTTCTTTTGATCCGATGGCATGGTCCGTCATCTTATAGGGTTCGGAAATTTATTTTTTTATTTCAGTTTAATGAAATACTTTCGATGGTAAAAGTGTCACGTATTTTGTTCAAAATGAAAAGCTTTGCATCATCAAAGTTTACTCAAGTTTGGAGAAAATGAAATTGTGGAAGGAAATTCCATTATAAGATCAAAGAGCAGTGGGTTCTCATGCAACCATTAGTAAACATGCGTGTTTCAAATCACTAGAATGAAAAAAAAGTGCCCCAAAATTTTGCTATTTTGTATTTTTGTCTGGAGCAACCCCCTTCACATTTAAATTATTTTAGAGTAATTAGATTTTTCAAATACACTCATTGTCATAAAAGTTTGCGCAGCACGAAGAAATTGTTGGATCGTAACGAAACTTGGCATGAAGTTACGTGACCGGCAGATATGCAAATGATTAGAAATACAGTGTGATTGCGCATTGCGTAATGCCACCAGACGGCGTTGAACTTTGTTCTGCCTGGTGTAGAAAAAGGGTATGCAAAAGCTTATTGAATGCACTTAATCTGTCGCAGAGGGACGCTTTCTCATTAGGGATGACGTTACGCCGCCATCGAAGATAATATAATCAGCTGCCACAGTTCGAGTGGGGAAGAATCATCGGTATGATGGAAGTCGATTGATCAGCTCGATCAGTTGCCCGCCACCTAGGCTGTTCTGACTTTACTGTGATGAGGTGTTGGGACCAATGAACGAAAGAAAGGTCGCAGGCTCGCGACGCCTTCAGCAGACCAATAGCCGAGAACACCGTCACATCATCCGACACGCACACACAGCGCCAACTGCATCATTATCCGTTATCCGGACACAGACAGCACCTTCACCACGGGCCCCTGTGTCTGTCCGTACCATCGCGAGGCGCCTGGCTGAAGGATAATTGGTATCGCAGCGCCCATTACGTGTGCTGTCAATGACACCCACCCACCGTCGCCTCCGTTTGGAGTGTTGTCGTGTTCGACGGGATTGTACCCTAAAAGAATTGAAGCAGGTCGTCTTCAGCGACGAATCGAGATTCAATTTGGGCAGTGATGACAACCGTGTACGTGTGTGGTGCCTCCGTGATGAACGCCTCAATCCAGCCTTCGCTTTACAGCGGCACACTGCTCCCACAGCTAGTGTGATGGTATGGGGTGCCGTCGCATACAACACCCAGTCACCTCTAATATTGATCCACGGAACCGTGACCGCCCAGCGGTACGTTCCTGACATTCTTCAGCCACATGTGCTGCCACTCATGGTAAGGCTCCCAGGAGGCATTTGTCAACAGGACAATGTTCGGCAACACAAAGCAAGGGTGTCACAGGAATACCTCCGCCACATTACCACCCATTTACGGTCTGCCCGATCTCCAGATTTGCCCCAGAGGGGGTCCAACAGTGTACTAGAACCTCCATTCATTTGTAGTTTTTAATGTAATAAATTATCACTTTGCTTTGATTTTGTAATCACTTATATTAATGTTGCACTCACATACATAAAATTTCGTTGGATTCTGACAACTCTTTCATGGTGCGCAAATTTTTATGGCAATGAGTGTATATCTTATCGAAATGTTCACCCATGTACCAAAAAGTCTCTATCTCGCTTAAAAGAATGGGTTATATTTTCATTTATTCAGCAAATTAATTTGTATTGTATGCGACACCTCTATGGTAACAAGCATTTGGAAAGTGAAACTGTAGTAACATTTTTTAATAGACCGATCTATACCCTTGCACCAAATTTCTATTATTTGTCCTATCGCAAAATACGTTTTCTATCATTTAATATTTCGAACGTTTTGGTATGAAACACACTCCCTATCCACATCAAATAATTTTTTTTTTGTAAAATTCGATTTTTTCCCAAGAGTTTTATCGAGTGAATGATTCGTGTACCAAATTGTAAGTCTCTATAAATTTGGAAAGGACTTAAAAAAGCGCGACAAATGAACTGACAGACAAACACACGGACACTTGGGAATTAGAATAGATCGATGTTTCACACAAAAATATATTTTTTATGTGATTTATTTCATGGAAACGAATGACATAACTTAGGTGAGAACAGCATGTGATATTCTTAAGATATTGAGCATTTTAAATTTAAAATGAAAATAGTAATCTTTAAACATTTATAATCACTATTATTAAAGGAAGATAGATGTTCTCATGGATGAAATGACATATATTTAGTTATGAATTTGATTTAGAATAAAGGAACAGAATTTTAAAATATTTTTAAACAAAGCATTTTATACTTAAACATTTACATTTTGTTAATATGATGATATTGTTGTTTTAGTAATGTATATCGTGGTTGATTTTTAAAACATATAAATTCGTAAATTTGCCATAGCTTAAAAATTAAATATAAGATATAGAGTTCACTATCAGCAAGATTACTTTTAACTTTCTCATACTATAGAATACAGTATAAACAAAGCATTGTTTGGATAGAATTTTTTTAATTTCGAGATTTTGATACCAATATAGTATTTAGAACTTCCTGCACTCGGTTTGACTTTTTTAGAGTGATGTCCGTCTGTCTGTCGTCTTTCTATGGTCGACACTTCTTGTGTGTATACGATAGCTTAGCTTCTTAATTGCATGTAATATAATCATCCAAACTTGGCGATAATTTTACAGAAAATTCATCCAATTTTTCATAATGCTACTAAATTGACGAAACTGCCTCCAAGGTGATGAAAATATTGCCAAAGTGATGAAAACGGCGCTAAATTAACAAGAAAATATACTTTTATTTTATAAACTATAGTTCCATGAATGTATAAATAGCATATAAATATATAAATGGAATACGAAAATTTAATTAAACTTTATTATATTACTTATCATGTGGCCTTAATTATATATTGTGTATAAAATTACAAAGCTCATTAAATTTATACATTTCTTCACAATACATGTTGTACATAGTTTATAATATAGAGATACATCTTATCTAATACGGTAAGACATACTTGTTATTTTACTTATATGTTTCGTGATAATTTAACTTTAACAGACAATATTTCTTTTCATAGTCAGAAGATTTGTTACAGCTTTATCTCTCTCAACTGTAGTTTATAGAGGTTTATATATATTTGAACCGTGTGAGAACACTATTTTAGTTTCAAGGGAAGATATATATATATATATATATATATATATATATATATTATTCATTTTGTTGGTCTCTGAAGTATTCGCAGATAGATTGGTTATCGAAGTAATTCCATAGTAGATAATAAAAGAATATAGAGAAAGAAATAAGTGTGTTTTATTTTGCAAACATGAAAACGGTAGCAAAATGTAGCAGCGAGCTGCAATAAAACAGTATATTTACAGTAACAAAAAGGTAGCGACAAGCAGCAATAAAGCAATATTATTTGTAATCAGTAGAAATCTGATGGGACAATAGAACATTTTTTGAATCTAACATAAAAATACAAATAAAAATGTAAAATAATATGTTATAAATGTTTAAATTAAATATAAAAAAAGAAATGTATGAAAAATATAAAAAAGTGACAAAAATAATGTAATATAATGAATGTAATTATATCCTTTTTTATAAAATATAATATATATATATATATATACCTCGTATATATATATATATATATATATATATATATATATATATATACAAGTCTCAGGAGTTCCACAGGTTGACTGCAGTACCAGTATGTTAGCTAATTTATAACTTTATTATTATAAACAGTGTTTTACTTCAACAGATTATACATTTTACAGATATGATGATGATCTGATTTGCTTTGTATATACTAAAAATTATGTCATAGATATAGATTTCTATCCAGTTAATTTGGAATTGATTAATTCCCAATGAAGATACTATTAGTAATAATATTAATTTTTTGGATTTAAATCTTTTATTGAACCTTCTAATAGAATTGTTACTAATTTATATGATAAAAAAGACTAGAAGAAAAGAAAAGAAATTAATAAAATATTACCATTTAATTCCTGCACCTCGATTCAATTGTTTAGAAATATTATACTTAATCAGCCTTTTAAAATTTATAGATTATCTGATAAAAAATTTCATGCTACGCATATAAATAATCTAAAAATTACCAGCAATTTATATAAATATCCCTCTTATTTAGTAAATGGTATAGTTAAAAAGTTTAGATTAGCTGGATTTTCATGAATTCTATTCATAGTATCTTATATTAGCCAGACATCACCATTCTCTTGTATTAATAATACTTTTATTTTTACATCCACTTAAACATAAGCCTTACTATTATAAGTCCCACTTTTTTGTAGCTTTTATTGTATATTATTACTTGTTCTTGCCTTTTCGCATTACTGTTATTTATTTCTTACGAATGGCAACAGTAGATAATTTCTTTTTACTTTGAGAAGGACAACACTGGTATCTTCATTCTGAATTCTAGGGTTCGACTGGTTGGGGCATATGCAGTGTTTTTTCCAGGTATTCTTTTTTCCTTTATTTTTCCGTCTTTATGTATGTTGTGCAAGTAGAAATAGTTTATAGATATAATATACATATTTCTTCAGGAACATACATATTTTGTGTTTGCTTCGACAAAATACTTGGACCCGATGAAGAGTTTTGGCGAAGTGAACAATTCCATTATTTAGTCCTAGCCTTTGTCTACGTGTTTAACATTAATGCTTAGATTTTATATGTTTTTCTATTATCGATTGCATACCATTGATATTTGTTGATTATCTTTAACTTGATGACTCGAAATTTGTATTTTTTTTCCATTTGATTGAAGATTTGCTGTTTTATACTTTTATTTTGTAGGTTTGTTATAAAGTTAGGTTTTTCGAGTTACAGCTTCTCACTTTTCTATCATTGGACTTTCAAACTATTATATATATATATATATATATAAATATATATATATATATATATATATAAATATATATATATATATATATATATATATCCTCATATATATGTATCGCTAAACTCTTTTGACATTTTTTTTTTAAATAAATTTGCAAGAATTGACAATCAATTTTGTAATCTTGGCAACTAAAATAGCAACATATCGCCAAATTAGCGACATCTTAAATGTGGTGCTAAATTGACGAAAATGTCAAAAAATTGGCAAAATCAACTCTAAAGTTTACAAAATGATGCTAAATTTACGAAAAATGACGCGAAATCGGTGATTTTATAGTTAACACATTTTAATATAATGGAGTATATTGCTTAGCAGATATTAGAAATATTTCTAATTGTTATATTTTATATTCACGCGAAATAAAAGTTAATTTGGTTCTTCAAAATAATTTTATATGTTGTTTTCCAGAAAGCGCCAAATGTCAGTGCAATTTTTAACGTTAAATGCATTGTGCCTCAGATCTTTTCCATCAGTGTTTTGCATTCAAAGAACTAAAGTGTTTGTATTTTGTTTGGAAAGTCATTTGCTGTTCGTATAAGATTTTTTTATTTTAATGAGATTTTGAAACAGATGTTCTACAATTGAAAACCGGGCTAATATATAACATAAGGTGATCAGAAATGATTGTAAATGCCCAAGATCATATTTCAAAGAGGGGAATGAAAGCTAAACTAATAATAATTTCAAGGTTAGAGCTGGTAGTTTAACAGGACATCATATAGATTCTACTTTCACTCGATTGGTAGTTTGGGGAAAATATGTTTAATATTATACATATTTCTAAGTTACAGATGATAAAGTAATTTTAACATCAATTCCTATACATTTTAAAATCAAATATATTATTTTTGGACACTTAATATCTGAATGTCGCCCCACGCCCCACAAATATTATGATTTTACTACTATAAAGTATAATATTTACAAATTTGACTTATCTTAGAAAATTCAAAGATAAATAAGCGGCATATTATGTTAAACTTTCAACTTTATTGAAGAACCAATTACCCTACAATATTTGCCCGAATTCTATGCAATTTATAATGAATGACACGTCCTAATTAAAGATCTCTCTAAATTATGCATCTTTCAAAGGTTGCATTTTGTAAATACATAATATCATTTTAATTTACGCGTTATTGAGGTTGTTTGTTACATGTTGATAAAATCAAAATCAAAAACGATAAAGATATACAGAAAAGTAATATATATTTTATACTAATTTAAATATCAATAATGCTTTTAGCAGAAGCACTTGACTTTTAGGGTTCACTATAATGGACTTTCATCAAAATAAACTCTTTGAAGTTCGATAAGCAAGAAAACTTAAAGTCGTATCTTTATCAAGAACGGGCGTTTTTGTGAAATGCGTTAAATTTTGTAAAATATTGTTATCTTTTAGATTAGCAATTTTTGAATGACTTAATTCGTTTGAAAGGATCAATTACGTTGTTCACATTTTCTTGTTCAGGATGTAGAAAGTTCAAAGAATATTAATAATATTTGAAAATAAAATTGAGCAAGTGAAGAAGCGTCGATTTCAAAGTTATAATAGATTGGTATTTAAATATAAAACTTGACTTTCGCGGTATCAGTAATGAACAAGTTACAACTTAGAGTGGAGGGCAAATGTTTTCAACAGTTTCAAATATTTTCAGGCCGGAGTTTTTGCCTCACTTTGCTTACTTTTACTCGAAATATCATCTAAACTATAATATATATAAATAAACATCAAGTGATAAAATGGTTCAGTAGGAAATCCAATTTCTAGATCAATAATTTGTTTTAGGAAACTCATATTTTTTGAAAAATCATCTTCTTCTTCGACCCAGATTGTTCAAACTACCGGAAGGTGTGGAAGACCCAAACCACACGACTGACCCGAAGGCTTACAGTAGCTTTTTGTGTGGCCGGCTACCCGAAGGTGTAAGGTATTTGTTTGGACGGCCGGGAAAGTGCCACCCAATTTAGACTGGAGCCCAGTGTGGGCGGCTTCCACAGGAACCATACCCTTCTTCCCCTATCATACACCTCTCGAAAGTCCTTATGGACTCATATATTAAAGTGCCCCGTACTCGTAGTGAACACGGGGACAGTTCAGACAAAACGGATGCAACTCGGATCGTCCGAGTGCAATCCCCGCGCGCTAACCACTGGGCTGTTCCTTCCCTTAAAAAATCCATTTTCCAATTTCAAGAATATTGTGATATTTCCAATTTCCAAATTGTAATAATTTCAAGTTCCATTCGCTAGAATATATTTTACGTATATTTGTATGTTGACACCTAACAATTTGCCAATAATCATTTATCTTGCATATTAAGAGATGTTTGTGTATGTGTATTGTCTGTAGCGGGAAATCTAAGCGTCGTACAACAATGAAATTCGGTATACACGTGCTTCAGGACTCGGAAAAGCACGCCTCGGCGATATTTTTAAAAATTCGAATATTTTTTTAGCTATTATGTTTTAGGACGATTTTGAGCGATATTCATTCACACAAATGGGTTTCTTAACTCACAAAAAGATTATCACAGATTTTTCATTTTATTTATTTTATCTTTAAACATACCAATATTTGCATTTTTTAAGTTATGTGATACTTTTTTCGCAGCATTCAAACACTTCTCGAATATACACTAGTATATCTGAAGAACGTTTTCTTTTTAATATATTTATAAAATATTTACATAACTGTCAATTTGTCCAAAATGAGCATTCTTTAGTCATTTTCAATGAGTTGGCCACATAGCAAGGCCGGAACAGTTATGCATCGAGTACTTTCAATAAAGTATTTAAAAAATAACGTCTTTTTTAAAAACCAGCTACTTGCTTGGGCCGTAGCATCTAGGTTTTTACTTTGTACATTACTTATTTTATCACCATAATCAAACGTTTTAAATTTGACTTGCTTATACCGATAAATTTTGATTTATCAGTTGTGCTTTTATTTCTCTGTTGATTTATATAAGCAGAAAACAAGTGAGGAAGAATCGCTTCCTGCGAACGTTTATTTTATCTTAAGGACTCTCTTGTGGAGGAGAATGCTTTAGTTGGGAACTTCAATTCGGCTGCCAGTATGTGTAGCCAGCTGCCTGTAGCCTGGCTATATATTTCTAAGAAATAAGAAAATGATAGCTAATCCGTTAATAAATAAAGGTTTAGAAATAGCAAAGCGGTTTTTTATGTAATTATTAAAAATAAAAAAAATCTGATGTGAGCAGCACATGACTTTCTCTGTAGACTTATATTCAAGTTCTCTTTATTTTAATTTAATTCACTTTTAATTCAATTTTCGTTCTCATTTGATAACTGGACTTTTTTTCAAAGGTGGTGTAGAGAAAATACGAAAAATCTAAAATATCTGGAGAACGTCTTGTCATAATGTAATGGTGTTGGTCTTATTCTTTTCTTCGTTAAAAAATACGTATTAAACAAGCATTTAATGGATATATTTGAGCATGCGTAGTTTTTTATTTTAGATTTTGGCGATTTTTGCTGGCTATTTTGAAAAAAAAAACGCAGGTTATTTTTTTCCGAATCGTACTGAAATCTAAGCAGCACCAGGCTGTCCCACAAGTGACTTAGTTACCGAATTTTGTGAAATTCGGTCCATTAGTTTCTCAGCTAGAGTGGATACAGGATTTTGTGAGCCATTTCGTAAAAAAAGGCGGGTCCCCGAATCGTACCCAAAACTAATCAGCACCAGATTCGCCCACATGTGACTTACCTACCAAATTTTATGAATTTCAGTCCATTAGTTTTTTAGTTAGAGTGGATACAAAATCTGCACAGACAGACAGACACACAGACAGACACACACACAGACGTCACGCTAAAAAAAAATTTCGTATTCTAGAGGTCTCGAAACGTGTAGATCTGTCGAAAACTCGAGTTGCGATCTTCGGCATGATTCCAATACTTTCTCTATACATTACCATGTATTGCAGGGAAAGTAAAAAATATTATCAAATTATTTGGTAATGTTTTATTTTGAATGATTTGAATGATTTTTACTTATTCAATCATAAATGGTCTTTTCGAGTTCTGCATCTGGATCTCTGTTTTCCCTCATGACAATTCTTATGACTTCAGGTTCTTCTAATGTGCATATGCCTTTCCAGTTTAAATCATAGAATGGAGGAGCGCCTTCTAAATTTTCCCAGCATTCCTCAACGTCGTTCCAACGTACGTAATTTTGGTGTGTAGGTCCATTTTGAACAATAAATTGATCATTAAGAACGCGGGAATACGCAAAGTTATTTATAATTGGAAGATCCGGCAGATCCCCCCAAGTACTGTTCAATGTATCAAACACTTCTATTTCTAAATGTTTATGACTTCTTCCTATAAAGTAAATCCGTCCATGATGGGCAAGTATTTTAAACCAGACACGAAATACTCTGGGGGGAGGGAGGAGAGACCATTCACGTGTTCCAGTATTGTACGCTTGAACTACAAGTCTTTCTTCACGTAGAATTATTCCAAATGCGTAGATTTTGTCTCCGATTGCAACTAAACGGGGACACTTGACAGCGAACATTGGTGTACACTGAGACCACGTGTTAAATTCAGGATTGTAAGCCATGAGAACATTCGTTGCATATACAAATCGGTCGTCGTTCTCAAATTCGGTGCGTTTGGGTCTAACTTGTGCGTAAATGGATTTTCCACATTTCAAAGGATCCCATAGATAACGTCTCAAATTACTCATGGGAAATATATTGTTTGCTTCTAAATCAAATCGAAAGTATTTTTCACCCAAACTGCTGAACATGTAGATGTTTTTTCCAATGGATATCATGTTTTGGAAGCTACCATTGACCTTCCCTATTTTCCGCCACAAATCAAACTTATCGTCGTACGTCACATATATTTCGGTGTACACTTCATGCAGATTTAAATCTATGGGATTACACGGTTTTGCAACTATGTGCACTCTTGGAGGAATTCGAGTTTGAAAGCTATTTACTCGATTATTTCTCAAGAAGTTATTTAGATAGTCTAGATTTTCAGAAGTTTTCAATGAATTTAAACCGTGCAGTGCCTCACAGAAAGAGTTGTTTGTAACAATCTCGTGTTCCATTATTTCTTTTGCCAGAATTCCGTCTATTTCTTCTACCGGTAAACAATTTAGTAGATGAGGCACATACGTCTGACGAACCAGAAAATCATTTTGAACCCATTCAGCAAGAGACAGCCAGACAGTTCTTTCACAGCTAACCCTTAAACTCTTGCTGGAAATAAAATGCTCCAAAATCTCCAGGGACATAAATTTCAATTCGGACCCATTATGGCATACTATTTCTTCAAAATGAGTTTCTGCAAATCTAAAAATTACCCCCAAAATGTCTGAATTGATTTGCAGAGCATACCAATAAAGTTCCATACAATTAATAGGGATTATGTAGTTCTTCACATTGTTTTTGATCTCTTGAATAAGTGCTTCCAGCATAAGGTAATCTGCAGCAATGAAGAGATCCGTTAGCGCTTCGTCAGTCAGAGTTATCGTTTTCGTGTATATGTAAACTAAGATTTGTTTCAAGCAGTTTCCGCTGATGCCTGGAATACAAAACTCCTTCCTCTGTTCACCTATTCCACGGAACATCGCCTCGAAATATTTGCTGCTTTCTGCCAGTACCAGTCGGTGTATTTGAAATGAGCATCCATCCTTTGTATGCAACGTAGCATTTGCGGGCTTAATGAATTCGCGGTAGTGTCCTCCGGTTTCAAAAATACTACTGAACTTCATGTTCCAATTATCCATTTGATGGCGAATCTTTTCTGCACTAATTTTTAGTAATGTTCATTTTCATAAATCTGTCAATTTTGGAGACGAACTTTCAATGGTCAACTTTCAATTTTGGATTCAATGATTACAAAATGTATCAGTTTGTTTTTCAATAATGAACATTTTTTCCAGTATTGTTGTTAATTAAGGGACAATGGTATTGAAACAGGTTTTAGTGTAATAAAAATATATGAGTCATTGTTATAGTATCATCAAGAACAAAAGAGATTCAGAGGTGCACAAAGGTTCAAAGAGGTTCAGAAGTTTATAAGGAATTGCCGCTTTATGATTATATTATTTGATCTTCTGTTTATGACTTATTTTACAGGATGATATTCTTCAATTATTTCTGTGATTTAAAAATATAAAAATAAACTAAAATATTTAAAACTTCAAACAAGTTAAATAAAATATATTTGAAAATTTAAAATAACACAAATAATTGGATAAGCACTTTGATGTGTGCAGTTCATTATGGATTATCCAGTTCGAAGTAAGTAATCCATAAACAAAGTACAATAGTTTAAAATTCGAATTTTTTTCCGTTATTCTGAGAAAATATCCGTTTTATTTGACATTCATTGAAAAGAGTAAAATTAAACAGTTTCTATTTATTTTATAATAAAATTAATAAAATTTAAATAACTTCATTAAAAGCAACATATACTAAAAATTAAAAGTATCGACCGATTTCGAAGTCTAAACCTTTCTTCTTCATCAGGATACACAAGAAGTGCAACCATCACTCGTCGGAGAAAGATCGGTGACTAATAAAGGAACAACAAACATAGCAGAAGAAGTGAATGGGTGTTGCCAACGACGAGAGAAGAAAAGAACAACGTTGTTTTTAATTTTATGCTTTAGCAGCAGTTTGAGCTGTGAGTACACTGTTTCTAAGTTTAAACCAAAGAAAAGCAAATACGTTATATTTAAAATACACCATTTCAATATTTGAATGTAACTTAAATATGTGATGAAAGAATTCAACATTTAGCATAACTATTATTATAAGTTAAAAAGTTTCTCTAATAAATATATATAGAAGCAAAAGCTGTATATTGGAACCTTTTAAGATATCTTACACCAATACTTGCTAATATCACAATTGTTATAAACAAACTGTCACCAAACAGAAAGGGATTGCATATTCCAACTAAAAGACTAACATTCTATGGAGGACCTAGGATGGATTGGCTCTATAAAGCGGAAAGTCAAATTAACTAAAATGCAGTACAAGAGACTACGACATGCCTAATTTTATGTCCAAGATGTTACTGCCTCAGAAATTTGGAATGCAACAAATTACACACACACACACACATATATATATATATATATATATATATATATATATATATATATATATATATATATATATATATATATATATATATATATATATATATATATATATATATATATATATATATATATATATATATATATATATAATCTTGGCGGGTACAAAAACTAACAACTGTTAATCAAAGCATTTAAAACAGCACATATATTTATGTAAATGGTCAGCAGCAATAAATAGATTATATGGCAACAAATATTTTTAAGAACTTACACAACTTCCATGTAAAAAGCAGGCATATGTCGGTTTAGGTGACTACAATTGTTTCGAACGTGTTATAAACCTCTTTCTTGAGGCCAAAGGAGCACAGCTGGAATGGTAGGCACCCTTAACAAAAGCTGAGAGCAAACTACAGTTTTCGAGTTCTTATCTTACAAGAAGCAGTTTGTTTCAATGTTTACAAATACTTTTTCTTTGTTTAGTTTCTTCAAACAAAGATATATGTACCATTTAAAGTTTTGAATAATTTGCCATTTTATTCATAATTATCATTGTTTTAAAATCACTTCTATAATGACGTATCTATTTCTAACCACGGTTCGTATGGGTGAAAGTGTTAGTGACGACACTTAGTTTAAGCATAAAAATGACGCAGATTTTATAGTTTTGTTAACACGGAAAGTGTGGTTTGTAAAACAGTTTTTCATGTCCGATCATTGCATGTTAACATATCATTAATTTTAGATATTTTAAGAAAAAAAGCAGGGAACCAGCTGGGTCCATTTCAGATTTGATCCCGGGACCAAGAGCATAGCAAACCCGTTCTATAACCGTGAGCTTGCAAGACTGACACTATAATATTAAAACGAAAGCTAGATTCTGGTCCGATCTTATAATTTGGGTATAGATTCTTAGCATGGTCGATCGATGTTAAGAGGCGGTGTTTCTGATGCCAGAATTTCATTATAGCATTATTTTTCAATAATCTGATTCGAAGAATAGCTATCAAACGAGTTCGGTATTTGAAGATAATTCGATTACCATAGTCGACTCAATGAAATCAAAAATTATGAATATATTTATTGATAAATCTGAACAAAAATTCGTCTGCTGTAAGTATAAAAATGTATCAAGAACGGTTGATTGTGCACCGTTAGAGAAAATTAATAAACATTATGATATTTTTTCTGCACAGGATGATATAAAAACGAATTTTGTGAAACTAGGCGTTTTTGATTCATATCTGGAGAATGCGAGATTAAGAAATTTCGCGATTTATAAATTTATTAAACACATATCTCAGATTTTATACATTTCCCATTATTTGTACGTCAAGTTCCATGTGTATGCAAAGCTCTAAATTTCTATTGTTAGTAGTTTGATTTGCTTAAGTCTCCATCAGTGAGTCTGTCTCATTCAATCGTATATATGATATTAATATTGGTTACTTTTAGATATCTAAAATAATTCTTAAGTTTGGCACCTATTTCATGAAAGTCGACGATTTTGTTTGCCTCCGAAATGTAAAATGTGTTCACATTCTAGATAAGTTCATAAATATTAATAGCATTATTCTATTAAGTTTATAAGTATTTTGACATACATATATGGCAAACACAATAAAAGACAAAAACGTGGTTAGGCCAAGTGTGTTTTATTATCGTTTCGAAAATTTTCAAATCATGCGAATTTGAAACTATCAGTTTCCTATATTGGCTACTACTATCAATACTGCGTCAGTAATTGCTTTCTATACGAATAATATAGTGAAATTTTTAAATTAAGAATTATTCGCGTTCTAATCATGCTAATTTTAAATTATCAGTTACCTGCATTGGCTAATACTACCAGAATGACGCCAGTCTCAGTTTTTCACAAATGATTATACAGTTTTAAGTTTAAAATTACAATTAGAAGTATTCTAACCATGCGAATTTCAAACTATAAGTATCTCATATCAGCCACTACAACCAATGATACGTCAGTTTTTGATCTTCATAGGAAATAACATAGTAAAAATTTTAAATTTAGAATTATCCGTGTTCTAACCATATAAATTTGAAGTTATTAATGTTCCGTTTGAGTGGACGACTACTGTTATTCTTACGTCAGTTATAATTTTTTTATTGAACTTAGCACATTGAAAATCTTTTTGCAAATTTATACCTAGTATTTTCTTGTACTAGCTACTACTACCTGTATTGTGCAAGTCATATTTTTCTATAGGAAATATTAATTTGAAAAGCTTAAATTTAGAATTTTCCGTGTTCCAACCAAACGAATTTCGAACTATCAGTTTCCCATTTAGATTAATACTGTCATTCTTACGCCAGTTATTGTTTCACATAGAAATTAGCACATTGAAAATCTAAACAAATTTCTACCCAATAGTTTCTTGCATTGGCTACTACAACTTGTATTTCATCAGGTATATTTTTTCGCAGGACATATTAGTTACAAAAACTTAAATTTATAATTATCCCTGTTCTAACCATATGAATTTCAAACTGTCAGTTATCTGTATTAGCTAATACCTACTACTGGAATAATGTCAATCACTGTTAATAGTTAATCACACATAATAATACAGTGTTAAGCTTAAAATTACAACTAACAGCACCTTAACCATGTTAATTTCATACTATCCTGTATTGGCCACTACTACCAGTAATACTTTAGTTTTTTTTCTATGGAAAGTATTACAGTAACAGTTTTTAATTTAGATAATTATCCATGTTCTAACTATATAAATATAAAAATATAAGTTCCAACTTGGACTACTATAGTCATTCTTACGTCAATTATTGTCTAAAGTAAGAATTAGTACTTTGAAAATCTTAAATTTATAATTACCCGCATTCTAGTCATGCAAATTTCAAACAAGTAGTTTTCTGTATTAGCTACCACTACTTGAGCCAGTTATATTTCTACATAAGAAATATTATTTTGATGTGCTTCATTTTATAAGTATCCGCTTCTATGCATGTAAATTTCAAACAATCAGTTCCTATACGAACTATTACTAACGCACTGATACATCAATTATTGTTTCCGTAGTAACCATGCCATCTACCTCACGCCATGTGTAAATGCCATTCGTTTTCCAATAATAAATTAAGTAAGAAAATATTATCTATTTGACATTATTATAACTCTTTATGTTTTCAAAATTTTATTCGAAAATTGGGGAGGGGGGAATCTGTCGAACATTCGATCGCGTTTAAAATCAATGGAGTTCCATTATTAACTGATTGTAACAAATGTGCCATTATTAACTGATTGTAATAAATGTGCCAATTTTTTTCACGTCGCTCCATTCGTTTGTTCGACCGCAACTACAGACTTATTGACACACGCTATTATAGATACAGACAATATTATACAAACCCATTAACATAAATTGAAACACAGTAACATATATACAAACGTATACATCACCTCAAAACGTTGGATTCTAGTTGATACGTTCGATTCTAGTCGATACGTTTGATTCGATTCTTGAAACGCGCTCTTTTTTCTCCCTAAAATACGAGTTTGGATTTTTAACCCCATTACAATACTTTTCATATACTACATTGTACTATGTAGAGTAAGTAATAACTATGCTTCTTACGAGAGAGTAAGATTCCATTACACTACAAAAAGACTGCACACACAATGTTCTTTTACGTAAAAAATGATAAATTTCCCAATGTTGTTTTCCATAAAAAATAAAGTGCAACCTTGTTTGATCACATTGTCTTATTCGAAGATCACAATTTTTGATTACATTCTAAAAGCATGAACAGTTAAACTGAAATGAGTAGTATAATTTCTTCATCTTCTTCTTGAAGAAGAAGAGTAGCATATTTTGAAAACTAAAGATATTACTTTGTAAACACACGAAAAAAATTAAATGCTACATAATACTATGTGTATTATTACTATACACTATACTATACATCATACCATGTATGTTGGGAAAGTAATAATTCTACTTCTTACGAGAGAGTTTGATTACTTTACACTACCATGGCCCTACTCGATTACGCAACGCGACAGTCGCGTTGCGTAATCAAGTGAGGCCGTGATACTACAAAACGACTGCACGCATATATTGCACGATGTTATTTTCCTTATATTTCATAAAATACAAAATGTAATCCTGTTTGACCACTTTGACTTATTTAAGATCACAATTTCTGACTACATTCTAAAAACATGAACTTTTAAACGAAATGCGTAATATAATTTATTTTTCTTCTTCTTGAAGCAGAGGAGTAGCATATTTTGAAAACTAAAAATTACTTCGTGAACACGAAAAAAAAAATGCTACAATATATACTATGTGTATTATTACTAAACATTATACTATGTATGTAGTGAAAGTAATAACTCTGCTTCTTACGAGAGAGTTTGATTACATTATACTACAAAACGGCTGCACGCATATATTACACGATGTTATTTTCATTGGTTTTCATAAAAGATAAAATGTAACTTTATGTGGCACGCAAATAGAAAAGGAAAGAACTAAAATTATGATTAACATTATTTATCATTACGTTGTGCATTGTTTTTGCAATAACCCTCCAATTATTTAACCTTTGCGCGAGTCCTGTAAAGGTGTGAGATCAATTTCTGGTCTCATACTCTGTTTGATCACTTTGTCTTAATTGAGATCACAATTTGTGATTACATTCTAAAAACATGAATCGTTAAATCAAATAAGTAGTATAATTTCTTCTTCTTCTTGAAGATGAGTAGCATAATTTGAAACCTAAAGATATTATTCTATAAACATAAAAAATTAAATGCTACGAATTTATTCATGAAATTTATAATTCAGCTTTCACGCCAATAAAAGCGCAAAAAAACGCTGTATTGCAGCATTAATATTTCACCCATTAAAATTAATGGATCTTGATCCCATAATATAACAACAATTTAATTTTTGACATTTTATTTTATCTTTAGCAAACTTTATTCAAAGTGAGGTATTTTATAGTATATAAGAGGGGCGCATTTTTATGCGAGTTTATAAATATTTGCATTTTAACTTTTCATTTTGCGAAACACCTTGTTACATGTCATTATAAATTTAAAACAAAGAAATGCCTGAATTTTATTTTCAATACAATACATGGCGATGTATAAGAAAAGTATTAGAATATAGTAGAAAATCGAAACTCGGACAAAATTATTTGCATATTCAGGTACTCTAGTCATGAATCTACAATTCCTAAAGTGATGTATGTGTGTATCTATGCAATGTATCCACTTTATCTAAACTATTCGTCGAAATTTTTCTCGATGCTGATAAGATTTTGGTACAATTTAGAAAAATAGTATCGACTTTTTGGTAAATGGCCAATAAAAATAATCAAAGCCTAAATAGAAAAGTATGTATGTTTAAATAAATGAATTAAATGCAAGTTTCATACGTAATTTTTGACGATAAAGCACATGAGGCCAACTAAATTATTCTCTAATGCTAAACTGTTTTCGAGATACTTCAGTTTTTAAAATTTCTACCACACCGTCATTATAAAATACTCTAGATAGTAAAGAAAAACCGAAAATTTAACTTAAACTGAAGATTTGACGTATCTTCAAATAAGTGTCTGTCTCGTTTTTTCAATTAATCTCAGTTTTATGCATTAGGAAAGAAAGAAAGATTTGTGGTGAAAAAACATTGAATTGGATTTACGTTTTTAAATGAATTTTTGGGATTAAATTATTAATCTTAATTAAAGTGGTGGCATTTGCTTAAATAAAGTAATTGTTATCATAACGGCAAAACCAACCATTAATTCTCTGTACGATTCCTTAACATAATCATTAAATCAAAACACTGCACATTAAAATTCACATTTTTAACTTTCAAAATAAATTATCATTTATTCACACCTCTATTATTGTTATAATTAAAATTACATCAATTTTAACAAACGCTGAAGGAGGAGGCAAGCACCGTGAATATTATTCCAAGGAACAAAGATTGACCTAACGTACATGAAGACTGCCAACTACCTCTGTATTTTGGGTCTGTAGCTCAGCATAACTGGGATATTTACCTATTCTTTTGCTGACATTTGTAGTCAGACTTCGTTTTTTTCTATAACATTTTCACTACTCAAAATGACTAACACTGCTTGAAAACACAACTGTCTCTCCTAACTCTTGAGATATCATTCTATTGAAATCACGATTTTCTCTTTTCGCTTTAGAATAATAATTGAATTACATTCGTAGCCTTTTCTCCTTGTAGCCACATCATTTGTCCTCAGGTTCGGAGACGCCCTCCTTGCTCTCATCATTAGACGCTCTCAGTGCGGTGACGTATCTTTGCATTATTGACACTTTCAATTTCCAATGAACCATGGTATATGTCGGGCCCTAGGATATTTTGCCCCAACCACACCTGCAAATTGTGTGACGTGTATTTATTGGGGTCATACCATTCCAGGCCAAGACTGTCATAAAATGGTGAGTAAAAGTCTGCGCTTTGTTTCGACGCAAATATCAAAAACTGCGCATGATTTCTCCTGGTCTCACAGGATACAAGCTTGTAGGCAATATAATGTGTATCATAAATATTAATGGGTTTTCACGAAACTTTTTATCCAGTTTTGTTAACAAAAAGTCTAGAAATAAATTGAATGTTTTTAAATTCGAATGAAAACATTTACATTCGACATGTATTCGAAATTTTATATTTAACATTACATGAAAACATAGAACAAAATTAGATATAATCACGTTATTTATGGCTCAATAACGAAACTCAGAAGTTTCAATAATCACGGTGAAAAATAGCCGCGATACAAATTTTGTGTACGTGACGTTATTAGTCCCCTCGTAGGGGGCGCTACAAACTATCCATAGGAGATACTTTATCAAATCAGTAGATATCAATAGGTATCAATCCAAAGATTTTTTTCAGGCCTTTAAAATGAAGGGAAACGCTATAATTGTGATCAATTGGGACAATACAGATTTTTCAAATTTTTTCTTGTAAAATTTGGAGAAAAACGCTGTTTAAAAATGGATTGTGGTATTAGACAGTCGAGTAAATGAATGTTTTTAAAAAAATTGTTTGAATTAAATTACTGATATTTAAATAAAGTGATTACAATAAATTATTTTTGAATTTTAAATACAATTTCGAATCGACAGTGACATTTCCTGAACTGGAAGTCAAAATCCTAAATGATTCTGTTTTTATCCTTTCCAACACTTTATGTTAAATCCTTATTAGTTATTATATAAGCTCTGTCTATAGCTAGTCCTGAGAAATAATTGTTTCAAGTACATTTTTTGGACAGACAGTGGAAAAAACTCGGAAACGAAAATGTATTACTTTCCTTATATACATAATGTATAAGGAAAGTACTGAGATGAGGTCGAAAATTCACATTCGAGTTTTCGGCGGAAGAGCACGTTTTAAGCATCCCTGATCACGAATCAAACATTTTTGAAGTGATGTCTGTGTGTATGTGTGTGAGTGTGTGTGTGAGAAAGTATGTGTGTGTGTGAGTGTGTGTGTGTGTGTGTGTGAGAAAGTATGTGTGTGTGTGTGAGTGTGTGTGTGAGAAAGTATGTGTGTGTGTGTGTGTGTGAGTGAGTCTGTGGAGACGATATCTCACGAACGAATGGAGCGATTCGAATGAAATTTGGTTCAAAAATCACAATCCGTGAATACGGAAGCCTATTGTTTTTAAACGCAATCGAATGTCTAGAACCCCCCCCCCTAAATTTTCGTATGAAATTTTGAAAAAATCATCAAAAAATCAAAACATTTAATAAAGTTACGTAAATAGACATTTAATTTTTCCTTAAAAACGACTAACATAAACTTTAGAACGCTAGCATGAACCGTTCTCGATATATTGTACATTTTTCAAATAAATTTATCAAAAAATCCCATAAATTAAAAAACAATATATTAACTGTTGAGAAACGAAACATGTTCACTTTCCATATGTAATATCATGCAATAAATTGGGTGACATCATTCTCGTGAATCTAGCTCGTTCCATTCATAAGAAAAGATACTTTGAGTAATATTTTAATATTTGAACGCCAATAGTCATTTATCTGCTATAAGGATAACCAATTTCTTCATCCATAAAGCTTGGCGAGATTTTGGCGACGAATTTGGCGGAATGTCGCCAACTTGTTGACTTTTTCAATGTTGCCAAATTAACGAAAATCTCGCCAAATGGATAAAAATGACGCTAAATCAACGAAATGGACGACTAATTGACAAAAATTCAATATCTTGTAAAGAATATAAGTATCTACTATAAGAATAACCTATTTTTTCTTTGCTGTAAAAGTAGTAAATTCATTGCATTATATAAGGAAAGGCATGTGCTGCCCACATTAGATTATTTTTAAGGTCTATTTATAGCCAATTTTGAGATATAGACGTATAAAAGAAAATGATAATTGTTGAACCAAAAATTTAAAAAAATTTGAACTAAACTTGTTGAACCAAAAACTCACTACTCCCTTCGAAATTTGATGCTAAATCAAAATCAGTTATCGTCTGTGCTTTATTTATTGCAGCGTTAAAATATTGATGTTTCAGGGATTTTTTTTATCACAAAAGCAATAGTATGGTAAAATGTTTGCTACCAATAAAGTATAAAAATACAAATTTTAAAGGGATTTTAAAGTGTAAATATTCAGAAAGGGTAAAACAATTCTTTAAGTGAAAAAACAAAAATAATAGTTTTTGGAACATCAATTTTAATTTCCGTGATTTGAATCTCTCGTGTTTTTTACTGGCTGTATGAGAACCCACTGATATTTGATCTTTGAAAGGAATTTTCTTCGGGAATTCCATTTTCTCTAAACTTTGCTAAGGTTCGACGATACAGACTTTTTCATTTTGAGTAAAATACAGGACACGTTTACCACCATCAAAAGTATTTCATTAAAACTTCCGAATCTCTAAGAAGACGATTTCCCCAGAATAAAAGAAATACTTAAAGTATATTTCGGAAGGAAAACCACAATGCTAAACCATGGAGATGACCAAGAGTTCCAGATTATACAAAAAATATATAATTTAAGTTATTGTTCAAACAGGATTTTATAGTATAAGCGCATAAAATAATGACTCACAAGAATTTAGATTATTATCAACAACGAAATGCATGTATACTTTTGAACGATAATAGATTTACTTTAAAGAAAAAGTTTGCTTTAATATTTAGTCCCTTAAAATTTATGTTTTCATATTTTACTAGGGGGCTCCTCCCCCTGATCGCTACGCTCGCCAACCCCCAAAACTCTCTTCGCAAGTCGGGAGGCTTTGCCTCCTGTTCACTCACGCTCGCTGCGATCGCTTCGCGAGCACTTTCGTGCTGCTTGTTTTGCAGGTATTATACGCTCGTTGGGAACCATCCCTTGTTAACTGACACCCCTTGGTCGTTCTTTGTCACCAATCCTGGATATCGCTTAAAGAGCTCTTTTTATCCAACCGGCGCTCATATACCACCTATGTGTCTTATGCTCACTGACGCCCTCCACTGCGCTCATCGCAGGCAGGATGCACCCATTAGGGGCTTCACCCCATTATTAGCTGCGGTTAGGAAAAATCGTATTAAGTGCATAATAAGTAGTTGTATTATGACGTGACGGTCGAGGTGCTTATCTCTGGATCCAAGAAGTTTGCGTAAATGTTCCTTATGCCCTTATTAAGGGCACCTTATGCCCTAATTAAGGGCTTATGCCCTTATTAAGGGCTTAACCAGTGGGACATATAAACTGCGCGAACGCTGGGACTGCGCCTTTAGAAAAAGAATAAATGAATTCAATCTGTTCTTGCTTTAAATCCTGGGCAATGTCGGGTATATTGCCTAGTTATTATTAAAATCCTATATTTAATGTATCGGATGTTTCTTCTTTCGGTTCACTCTCTAATGTTTTTATCATTCATAATTTGTCCGCTCACAATCTTATAATATAAAAGTTTTGTACCACTGAACTGCTTATCTTTATAAAAAGTTAATATTATTATTAGTCACGTTACAAGCAGTTTTACTTTTACAAGTAATATTTTGATAAGACGTGTCAATTACCTTTTTAAAGATATGTGATAATTTCGACGTGCCCCGTAACATTTATCGAAAGCTATTTCTCTTCATGATTAAAAATTAGTTTTGTTTACATCTTTACAAAAAATTATGTTTACTTTAAGTCTATTTACAACTGATACGTGTGATTAAATTCTTTCTTTTTGCAAAAGATATATATACAGATCCAATTTTCGGGTCTCTTATGAATTTGGAGATAGATTTCTTATAAAAAGAATTTCACAGTAAACAATATGAAGAAAAATATGTTTTTCTATTTACTTTTTCATTTTATATATATATACACTCACTGCCATAAAATGTTGCGCACCAAGAAATAGTTGTCAGGATCGAACTAAATTTTATATATGTGAGTGAAACGGTGATATAAATACGTGATTACAAAATCAGAGCAAAAGGATCATTTAATACAGGAAAAAATATAAATGGAGAATCTAATACCCTGTTGGGCTACCTCTAGCATAAATACACGATGCGATACGGGCGGGCATTGAGGCATACAGGTCCCGTATGGTGTCCTGCGACATATCATTCCACAGTTGTTGTAAGCGCGCCTCTAATTCGACCAAACTCGTAGGCTGTCCAACTTGCCGTCCCAAGTGATCCCAGACATGCTCGACCGGTAACAAGTCTGGAGCTTGGGCAGGCCACGGATGGGTGGTACTGTGGTGGGGGCATTCCAGTGTCATCCTTGCTGTGTGTAGCCCAGCATTGTTATGTTAAAAATGCTTCCTGAGAGCCCTGCCATGAATGGCAACACATGTGGCTGACGGATGTCACGATCGTACCACTGGGATGTCATGGTTCGGTGGATCAAAATTAGAGGTAACCGGGTGTTGCATGCGACGGTACTCCATACCATCACACCAGCTATGGGAGCGGTGTGCCACTGTAAAGCGAATGCAATATTGCGGCGTTCACCACGGGGCCTCTACACACGTACACGGTTGTCATCATTGCCCAAATTAAATCTCGTTTCGTCGCTAAAGACGATCTGGTTACATTTCGTTGCGGTCCAATCCCGTCGACCGCGGCACAACTCCAAACGGAGGCGACAATGGGTGGGTGTCATTGACAACACATGTAATGGGCCCCGCGATACCAAATGTCCTTCAGCCAGGCGCCTCGCGATGGTGCGGACAGATACAGGGGCCCGTAGAGAAGGTGGTGTCTGTGTCCGGATGACGGACAATGATGCAGTTGGCGCTGTGCGTGCGTGTCGGGTGATGTGACACTCTTCATAGCTGTTGGTCTGCCGAGAACGTCATGAGCCTGGCCGTCATGTACATGACCTCTCTCTCGTCCACTGGTCTCAACACCTCCTCACAGCAAAATCAGAACGACCTAAGTGACAGGCTACTGATTGCGCTGACCATCCGGCTTCCTTCTTTTCCATATTTACGATGATTCTTCCCCTCTCGAACTCTGACAGCTAATCATATTGTCTGCGGTGGTGGCGTAACGGCATTCCTAATGAAAAAGGGTCCTTTTACAATAGATTAAGTGCCGGCAAAAATCCTCTGCGTACCTTTTTCTGTTCCAGGGAGAGCGAAGTTCAACGCCCTCTCGTGGCATTACGCAATGCACAATCACGCTGTATTTCTAACAATTTGCATATCTGCCTGACATGTACCTTCATAACAAGTTACGTTACGATCCCACAAATACGTCTTGGTGCCGCAAATTTTTATGACAATGAGTGTATATATATATATATATATAATATATAAGATGGAAATTGGAAGTTATTAAAGATATAGAAGTGTTATAGAATTTATGCGCAAAGCAGCTACAAATACTATACACGATATAAATATAAAAAGTATAATAAGCATTTAAAATTTGAAAAAAGAAGGAAGGCTTAGCGAGAAGCTTTCTTAATGGCGGTAAGGGGTTGTGACCTTACACCCCAGTTGTCAACATGCATGTCATAAATGCCGCGGGATTGCACTCCTGGACGCCAGCCCTAGCTGAAGCCAACCTCCGGAGTAACAATATCAATCATCACAAGACCGTTGAAAAAGAAAAGTCCAATGATAAGATGAAGACCATTACTGGATGGCAAACTAGTCCTTCAGACTACAATGACCTGTATATATCTGCGTGTTATCGTTCTGCGGTCCTGTTATTCATAGTATGCGAACCTTCATCGACCAAATTGATATAGAATTGATTTTAACTTTGAACAATATGCATTAATATTACCATAGAAATTATCAATATAATGTGGCATAAAAGGAATGGGGTATTGCTGTAGATATGCTTGTTGTAGAAATGTCCTATCAAAATCAATACGGATGTCTTCATTGTTGATAATTCTCTGTATTCTAGCCAATTCCCCCAAGAATACATTCCTAAATATATTCAAGTGAAGATTGGAATTCCAATTTATCAGACCGTTGATAGGTATATTAAAACTTTTTCTTTTATCATAGATAGTAAAATTTACAGGTATTTTACTGAAATCGATGCTTAAATCTAAAAATTCCACTACATTTTTAAATGTAGTTGGATTTTCTTTCAAAATTAAGTTTGGTGGGTAGAAATCAAAATTCATTCTATAATTCTCATCTTCATATCCGACTATCAAATCATCCACATAACGTAGGTATATGATTTCATTATTAAGATGTAATTGGCTTTCATAATAGTTGAGGCACAAATCTACAATTATAGATGAGCATCCCCCTCCCATGGGGATGCCTTTAATTTGCTGATAAAAAGAAATTCCATTAAAAAGGTAGTTTTCTTTGATGAAAATATTAATTAAAGACTTACATTTAATGAATTCTATTGTTTTCTTCAAGTCATATTCTTCATATAAAAGGTTTAAGATATGAGATAAGCCTTCAAGATCTATATTGTTGAAGAGTTCCTGAAAGTCATAGGTGTTAAAGTATAATGGATTTTTGTGATATTTTAAAGACTTTATAACTTCTTGGCTGTTCTTGATGATGTAACTACCTTTATTATTAACTTGATGCAACAGAGGTTTTAAAAGTTTGAGTAGAATTGAATTGGCTTTTGTAAGATAAGTATTATAACTGACTGTAACAGGTCTGAAACTAGTAGGACACTTATGCAATTTAGGAATATTAATTAAGTATGGGTACTTAATTCTGCTAGTGTATTTAATACCTGTTTTTTGATATAAGGCTTTAATCCTATTATTAATTTCTTGGTGGGGTATGTTAACTTTCCGATATAGCATAACATTTTCGAATTTTTCTTTTAAGGTTTGAATATAATTTTATTTGCAGGTGAATGCGTAATTGCTTGAAACTTTATCAGTGTATGTAATTATAAACTTATCTTGAATGGTCTTGAGATAATTAATGTTCAATTTGCAATTTTCTTGCGGTTGATATAACTGTTGATAAAAAAAACTTGAAGTCGTTACATATCCTGCATCGCCATTGATTGAAGGTGAAGTCAGGTATACTGAAACGAATGGACATGTCATAAATAAATTTATCAATATCTTGCTGAAAGGTTTCATATTTATTGCCTATATGAGGATTACGATATTTTGTACCAAGTTGAAAGGCCCGTATTAAATTTCTATCTTCCAGGACAGCACTATCACCAGTGACTACATGTCCTATCAGTGGATCTGAATATGGATTATTTTCACAATTACATGCTTTTATATTTTCAAATTGTAGATTTTTACTTAAGAAGTTATAGTTAAAAATTCTTCTTTCCAATGGAATTTCATATCTGTAGGTTGTCTTGATTTTTAAGTTAAGTATAGGAAGATGATGGGGTGATGTTCTTTCAAAATTCTTCTAAAAGGAATATGATTAAAAGTTTTGTTTTGAAACAGGATATTAAGATATGCTGTATATTTAAATTGATCCACTTCATCATTCTTCAAATTAAGATTTAGAAATTTTGATCGTTTTTTTAACCAATCACAGAGGGTGGTAAAATTGAGTTTTGGGAATATAGTTGATTCTTTAGTTTGCCAAATGTTAATTTGTTTGGACCAAATTGTCCAAAGGGTTTGCATAAATTTTGTACGTATACACAGAACATAAATACGTATGATATGTGTATCAAACTGTACTCTGTGTGTATCAAATATATAAACTTTCTGTAAAAAACTTTTAAAAGATTCAATGCAATTATTTATATTTTGTTTTTTTCATTTTGTACTGCGGAACCATCTTTTACGTCCTGTATCATTTCTGTAGTTTATACTAAAGTTTTGGGACGAAAAATAATAATCGTTATTATATAAAGTTTGTTGAACGTAACTGAATTGAGTCCGTAGGGGTATACGGTGTTACGCTGCAGAATATGCACGTTCTCCCACCAAATGCGATTTTCTTGTTTGATCACGAAGTCCAATATTGAAACCGTGATATTACTGAATGAATGATCTTGAAAGTGTGAGTAAAGTAAATGGCATTCTTGATTACTGCTTGAATTTTTCTTGATGTGATTTCTATGTAAGTTGATTCGTATATTCAGAGGGTTTTTGGTTTGACCGATATAGGATAGAGCACAAGTATTGCATTTGATAAGATATATGCATTGATATACCTTACAAAAAAGGCGAAATTTAGATGATTTGCTAATAAGAAGAGAATCTGCGCAAGGGCAGAGCATGCATCTTTTTGATTTGCAAGTTTGAAATTTGAAGGTCGTCATAAAACGAAAATTATGCCTGTATAAGTTATCAGATGTAGTAGAACGATTGTTTGCCGCCAATTGCTGTTCAGAGGGTTGTACACAATTTACACTTTTTAGTTGTATATCACTTTCTTCTATAGGTTTAAAATACTTTCTGATAGTATTAGTGGCAGGTTGCACAATATCGATCCTACGGTTACCTGATTCCGTATTACCGGGCAATTTAAGTATATATTAAAATATAACTCAAAACTTGCCAGTCGCTAGTTAATATAAGACTTTTTTTCATCATAATATAAGATTATAGTTTATACTCCTATAATGAGTGAAATGTTGTTATACTTCATTTTTAAAAATAACACTGACAATAAATGCAATAAAGAAATACTCCATATATCCAATTTCAGAAAGTGTAAAAGCAGGTACTATATATGTAGAAGTAATATACGTTTTTTACAATATCTAATAATTTTTTGTTTTTTACAATATCTAATAATTTTTTGTATGTTAATTTAATGTTTTTATAATTTTTACGATTTTTATGAATTGTACACATAAGAGTATCATAAAAGATGTATACTCCAACAAAACATAACTTACAAAATTTACGAACAAACACAGAAATACACAAAAACCTATAACATATTAACATTTAGCAAGCTCAACTCTTATGTGTACAATTCTTAATTCTCTTCTGCATTGCGAGTGTTCATGTATATGTTTTTGTGACGTCAGAATTGGAAAGTAGTGGTACAGAGACGCGTCTTTGGTTCGACAGAGCATACAATGGTTTTAAATCTGTCGGTCGTGTTTAAAGTTGCTCCATAGTACCTGTAACAATGAAAAAGATTAAACTTAAAAATAAAATTGTAATTGCTCTCATATTTTATGACCGACAGTTTCCTTTGAGTCACAACCATGTTGTGTAAGTATCTTTACATTAAAAAGATGGGAGATTAGCAATAAAAACTTCTGGCTAATCAACTAACGGAATCTTAAATGTTTTACTGAGCCAGCTAAGCATTAAAAATCTGTGTTCCAATCTCCCTTAACATTTGATATTTAAAGATTTTTGAAAAGTTTAATTCATGATTGATTAAAGAATTGTTGTGTTGATGTATAAAGTTGCCATCGAATACTTTCGAGTTAAAATATGTTGTCTGATATAAAGAAATGTTATATATGTGCTTTTTAAGGCTTATTAAAGAATTTTCATTTAACTCCAAAAAAAAAGGAATTATTATTTACTGTTTTGTTTTCTTGCCATATATTTGTTTCTAGCCATTGTGTAAGTATTTTCGCTTCACATCAGGGAAAGGATCGCACTTGGGTGTTTTACGTACTAACCACTGGATCACGTTAGGATGAATTGTTGATGAACCTATACAATTGAAGATGAACCTATACAATTAATTCATTTAACTTCTCTTCAATTTTTCGAATGTAAGTGCGGGTAGTACAACTAGCTTTCATCCCCAATCAGATGGCCTCTGCGAGAGAGCAAATAAATCTTTACTTAGAAGTTTAAAGAACCTTGCATTCCAAGAAAAAGATGATTGGGACCGTTCGGTTGGTTCCCTTTGCCCCTTTGGCTCACAGAAATGTTCATGCATCAACTGGAGAAACACCTGCATACCTCATGTATGGCAGAGATTTAACAGTACCAAATACTCTTTTAACAGGATTTAAAAACACAAAATATGATTCCATTTATGATTATGGTCAAGATTTAGAGTACAGACTTAAGGAAATTTATGAAATTGTTAAAGTTAATTTGGATAAAGCACAACAAACTCAAATGCAACAACAACATAAAGGTGTGAAGCAACCTGTGATCAAAGAAAATGATCTTGTGTATCTGTACACTCCATTTTTACCACGCGACCAGTCCAAGAATCTTTCTTCATATAGAGATCCATTTAAGGTTATCAAGAAAATCTCTCCAGTCAACTTTGTGATCCAACATGTCTTAAATCCGAAAAATGAGCAGAGAGTCCATGTCAACAGACTTGCCTTGTTACCACCTAGAAGAATTGAGCTTCAAACTCTTCCAAATGATAGTGCACTTGGTTGTGATAAACAAACTGTGTCTTCATCAACCTCGAATACCTTCCAGCAACCAAATTCCAGTTCTCAAAGCCGTGCAAACAAACAACCCGTTTACAGTGCTCCAAATTCCAATGCTCCAAATAGTGTAAACAAACGACTTTCTTCTTCCAGTCACATAAACTGTGATAACCGTCATACCAGAGTGGTCTACAATAGAGCTTTAAACCAGCAGCGTCCTAGAGTGAACAGTCGATATTCTCTCAGACAATTTAATTAATTCAGTTCTTCATCTGTGCACAACAATGTTCAAAATCTCCTTTCTTCTGTGATGCAAAATTCCAGTGTTTACAAAATTTGTTTAAGAAATAGTAGTACAGTAATTGTTAATGCAGTTTGTCAAATTTTAAAGTCATTGAAATTTAAGCTTAATTGATTGTTGTGTATAATTTTCCTGAAATTATTGATTTTGATTATTGAAATTTATTATTGTTTATTTTAAATATTTTATTTACACACATTTATGATCAATTGTAAATGGAAGATGATTTCATCTGTGAAAATACAGATTTTGTTTTTTAATTTTACCCTTTTGAATTTATATATAATTTTAATCTTGTGATTGTGTGTCGGCTGAAACTCTCATTCTACAAAACTTTTGATTATCTTTTGATAAACTTTTGAATTTGGAATTTGAAACTTTTCTTGAATTTTGAACTGTGAAATTTTGTTGATTTGTTTTGGAACCCTTCGAAAAACTTTTCTGATTGATGATGTGACTGTGTTTTGATCAAGCTCACCTGTTTGAGGTTGTGATGGTACCTCTTCTGCAATATTTCAAATAATTTACAATAATTTCAAGTAATTTAATATCATGTGATGATGAAAATTTTTAATTTCAAATGTGCAGAAAATTTTGAATACCTGATTTAGAATAATGTTGACAGCCTACCTGATATGACAAACTGTTGTGAAATATCTGATTTGACAAAATTTTTCAGTATTTGAATTTTTGAAAATTTATTTCATGTGTTTTTTCTGTTCCTGCTTTAGACATATTTTTATTTTGATCTACAATTCAATTTTCATTTTACAAGTTTACCTCCCTACTGGTACAAAGAGTGCAGTAGTTTAGTCAGTCACCATTGTCCCTTGAGTTCAATGTTGCAAATGTTTCTTTTCTTTTTGAGTGAATTGCAGGTGTTTACACAAACAAGCTACACCCTGTGTTTCGAGAAGGATGTGAATGAAGCAATTTAAAATCCCGGCTTTTTGCTGCACCTGGTTGAGCTGGACAGATCTCGCCATCGTCTTCCAGAGCGTAGGCGGTAAGCGTATCGTCTGGAACCCCTGTGTGTTGGAGGAGTGATGCCGTGATGGAGGACTCATCGCTTCGGAGTTGGGTTTCTCATCTTTGCTGATTTTGACTAGTGCTTTGAACCGTGACTGTCCTGTTTTCGTCTGGGTGCACCGGAAGCTCTGCACGCGGGTTATTTTTTTATTTTCTACATTCCCTTTTTTCTTGTGATGGCAGCCCGTATGGTTTCTCGCTGACTTTCACACCTTCGAAGAACATGTTCTCTGTACAGTTACACTGCAGGAACCTTTGTGTATTTTACATGTGTATTTTTAAGAGAATTTAAGAAATTTGATATGAGTGTATTGTATGTATTTCAGTGTATTTGCATATGTTTTAACTTTGTGTTTTCTTTTGAAAGGATCCTATAGCAGTTTTTGGACAGCATTGTGTCCTCTCTTTTGGCCATGTTTTGATGTTTTGACTCTTGGACAACGGGGACCCTGATTAAGTCTCTGGACTCTTTGAGTGTGGTGGTAGTGTAGACGTACATTGCTCAGCTTGCAAAATTTTGTTTCAAAATTGCCTGCGGCAGTTGCTGCTTCAGCGATTCGCTCTGCTGGAGGTGATGGTCCTACAGGATTCTCTGGGTGAAAATTTTCCTGCCTTGCGGTTGAAAAATTTTTTGCCGGGGGGGGGGTGGAATATTTGTGGTGTCGAAATCTGTTAAAGTATATATTTCTATTTTAAATGTTCTTTCATATCATGTAGATGTAAAAATGTTCGTCTAAAAATCTGCGACGAAGCGAATCTGATGAAATGTTCGTATCCTTGGCCGGCGCGCCCTGCTTGAAAGAGAAAAGCCGTTGAGTGCTGTAATTTTGTGTTGTTGATTATTCCAACTGTTTCTGCATTGCGAGTGTCCATGTATATGTTTTTGTGACGTCAGAATTGGAAAGTAGTGGTACAGAGGCGTGTCTTTGGTTCGACAGAGCATACAATGGTTTTAAATCTGTCGGTCGTGTTTACAGTTGCTCCATAGTACCTGTAACAATGAAAAAGATTAAACTTAAAAATAAAATTGTAATTGCTCTCATATTTTATGACCGACAGTTTCCTTTGAGTCACAACCATGTTGTGTAAGTATCTTTACATTAAAAAGATGGGAAATTAGCAAAAAAAAACTTCTGGCTAATCAACTAACGGAATCTTAAATGTTTTTTTGAGCCAGCAAAGCATTAATAATCTGTGTTCCAATCTCCCTTAACATTTGATAAAGATTTTTGAAAAGTT
>OX578149.1:48489795-48502295 GCA_951213105.1 Amaurobius ferox
TGATTAAAAATAGAATATTTATTATCTACAAAGTTATTTTTTACAATATTACCATTTAGATATAATTGATTTAATTCATATGGAAAAAGAGTGCAATTTGATTTTATATAGGAGTTTTAAAAAAAATCCTATCAGCTGTATTAATTTTTAACTCCAAAATATATATAGTTATATTTTTAAAACCGTGTTTAGCAAATTGCCTATATTCTATTTTATTAGAAGTAGGAAGAAAATTATTATTCAGGATAAAATGTTTTGACATGATCACTGTGAACATTCATACGTAGATGAATCGGATTACTAGTTTGTCCTATATAAGATAATTTACAAATGTTACAAGATCATTTCTAAATGCAATTAAAAACTTTACAGAAAGAGACACATGGCTATTTTGGTTCGTGATTTGAGTATTAGAAGCAGATGGATAGGCTTTGCAGTTTTTATTCTTACACTTATTGAAGTTATAATTTTTAGTAGGGTAATTATTATATTCAAAACTATCCATGGCACAATGTTGTAAATTTATATCGTTCAAAACATGAATTGAAAACACCTGGCAATATCTATCAAATTATATAATAAGTATATATATATATATATATATATATATATATAAATTTTCCAGTCTCTAAATCGTATAAGTTGTATAGTTCATAATAATTATAATATAAGTAGTATAATAATTATTAGACCATATTATATAGAGAATATAATATAAAAGAAATAAAATAATTGCTTATACATAAATCTGTATAAACAAATATGTCTATGTAAAACCTGATCCTAATGTTAGTAAGGAGGACAAGATAAAAAGAAAATATTTAAGACTATTGTTGCAATCACTTCTGTACTTGATTAAATAAAACACTAGGTATTAAATAATACATATTGTGCTAAACTGGATTCACATAAAATCCATTCCAAATATGTAATAATAAAATGTTTGTACTAAAGCTTTTAAAAAAGCTTCAATAATTCACTAATACAAAAGGCTAACCACCCATAAGTAATTACCCAATCATAAAATCAAAATTCAATAAAATATTAAGAAGGAATAACGAAACATGGAAGCACTAGAATTTTTACAACTAATATTAGTTTAAAATAAGAATAATTGCAATATATTTAATTATAAAGAAAAACTTGACTAAATTAGTAAGCTGTAAGAATTAGGACGATTTATAATACAAATAATTTATTTATAAATTTATTAACTTAGGAAATTAAAATAATAGGAGAATGAGACCTACAGAAATCTCCAATTAACATTGTACGATAATAGAATTAAAAATACATATTCTATTACTAAATTTAGCGCTAATGCAGCATAAATTTGAATAGATTGAAAATTACAAGTTTCATGAATACTATATATACGTCAGACGAGATCAAAATACCAAATGCCTGCGGATTGAATTCTCAGATATTGTCCTTCAATTAGTCGTACTTCAGCATGTCAAAGACAAGGAAACTATAGCTCATAAAAATGTGTTACAGCTTTTTTGTAATAAATTTTATTTTGTTCTAAAATGTATGGAGTTTAGTGTCAAATATAATCGTCTCAGTAGAAGATTGGCTTAGTTCAGTTCTGTCCCATGTTCGGAACTATAAGTGTGCAAAGTTTCAGCCTCCTATGTCACCGTTTGTAGATGTCGGTGTTCCAAGCATCCTGAACAAATTTTTGCCCCCCTCTTTTTCGTCCGCCTCATGAAGACAAACTGAATATCTTGTTCAGTTGCGCTAGTACAATCACATTTGGGGAAACTAAAATTATATTATCAAACCGACTAACACGACGAAAATCGTAATTTAGGATAATATCTTAATAAATTATGAAATATAGAGAAATATTTCTACATAATGTCTCAATTTTTTTTAACTTTGTCAACTCTGTTTTTTTGTAACAATCATTCTCAATTAGCATGGTGATTTTACATTTCTTCCCAATGCATGCTACCCATCACTTCTATTGTTACAGAAATACCTGTCCTAAACCGTAAGACATGTTTATTATCTAGTTTACGTGGCGTGATAATTTATCTTTACCAGAACACACTTTTCGAAAAACATTTCTCTTCATGGCTAGGAGCTTCGTTTCATCTTTATCAACAATAGTTTAAGGAGGACTTATATCTGGAGCGTGTTAGAGCACTATTGTATAGTTGCAAGAGAAGAGATGTATTGTATAGATCCAGTTTCTTGGTCTCAGAAGTATTCGGCGATACATTTATTATCTGGTATTGAATTACCTTGATAAGCAAAGGATACAGAACATATATATATATATATATATATAAGTATATACAGTAGGGAATCACAAGTGTGTTATTTTTTCGCAATACTAAAGTGATCGTAAATATCAAAGATCCTAAAACTTTAGATTTGGATATCCAATAGAAATTTGGCATGAGTAACGTGGCTTTCACTGGAGAGTTGTAGAAATTATAAATAAAATACTTAAATATAAATTATGAATCATTAAATTTAATCAAAGAAATTAATGTATATATATATATATATATATATATAAATTCCCAAATAGGACAAGTAGCAATGTACTCGTAAAATTTCTAGATGGGTGACCGAAGTAACGGCCGGGGGGAGTTGCGACCCCCAACACTCCGGTTAAAGCTTTTTTCCGCCATGGCAAACGCCCCCGGTAGCCGATACTCCCTACACTATTTTCTTCATGACTCTTATAAAACCGTAAAATTTACATACATACATATACACTTTCAATAACATGTAAAAATTTAAATTTTTACTATTCTGCGCTAAAACAAAACAAAAAGCACACTATAAAAATATAACAATTAATTTAAAATACTAATGTATGAAATTACTTCACACGTGGTTATTTAATACCTTAATATCAATATATTCAAAAATAATGTTTGAAATCCAAGTCAGAGAGTTTATATTTAAAAATTTGGATATAAGACCAATATATATATATATATATATATATATATATATATATATATATATATATATATATATATATATATATAGAACGGAATTGAGACAATTTTCTAGTGGGACAATTATTTTTGGCACTAAATGCCATTTATTTTAGGACAAAATAAAAGTTACTAAACAAAAGCTGCAACATAGTTTTATGAGTTATATTTCCATGTTTTTGACAGGCTGAATTACGAAATCGAAAGACCAAGTCTGAGAATTCAATCAGCAGGCTTTTGATATTTTGCTACTGTCTGGCACATTCCTCCAATTTTTCTATTTACTTTATATATATACTGGACGCTTTCGGCGTTCAGCCTGTTCGCTACCTTTGAAAATTCTGACCGTGGCAAACTCGCTGGCGCGACCTACCAGAAAGGAGTAAGGTAATTATTTGAATGACCAGAAAGTGCCACCTAAGTGGGGGGAGGGCATCCACAGGTACCGTACCCTCCTTCCTCTACCACCAACCTCTCGGAAGGACTTCCGATTCCATCATCCTCATTCCATCGTTCCATCATTTAAAATATCCATAAAATTAAAACATACATTTAAAATATCCATAAATTAGAATATCCGTTTAAAATAGCCATACATTAAAATATCCCTTTAAAATATCCATAAATTAAAATATTCATTTAAAAAATCCATAACGCTCCATCATTTAAAATATATACATCGCCACAATTCAATCCAGCATAATGAGCCAAAATCCTAATAAAAAGCAAACACTAATGGAAACAGCATGACGTCTCCGGCTGCGGCGCAGGGGAAGTGGGAAGTCGGTCCTCTTCGCCGTGAGGTCGTCGAGAAATTTAAAATCATTACTTCTTTAAAATTAGGATCGGGCTGCTATTTATAACTATTTCTTGACCAGATTGGTCTTTTAAGAAAGCCTAATGTTTGAGCTTTCTAAAAATGTAAATTATTAGTCGAAATTCTCGCTACTTTTTCGGATGCGAGGATTTAAAAACGAAAGTTCGGTTCTTGAGCCGAAAGTGACATTTGTTTCAAAATCTTTAAAAATAAATTAAAATCTGTCCGTGAGATTTAAAACTGATATATTTTTACTCGCAGTTGTCTGCTCTTTCCGGTCGTGTGATTTGTTTTTTTTCTACGAAGTATGGATGGTGGAGAAAAAAGGCAAAAAGGGAAAAAAACGGTCGAAATCGCATAAAACATTAAGTAACAACAAACAAAGATAATTCAAATTTTAAAAATCGGTTTTTACGTGTCACCTTCCCACCCACCCGGGTCTCCGATTGCCAAATTTCGTAGCCCTCCGACGCGCGGCCGCTGAACCTATAGTGTATAAGACACACACACAAGCACACACAGACATGAGAAATAAATGGACAATGTAAATTGAAAAAATGTTGCAAGTAATGAAGGAAATAAGACTACGTTAATGAAATAGTCCTCCCATTAATTTTCAAAAAGTTACACTTTTTAACACTTTGCAACAAAGTTGAAAAGTGTTTATGACTTTGTTCATTCTGTCTGTCTGTCTGTCTGTCCGTTAGCACGATAAATGCCGTAAAAATGACTTAATCAAAATGAAATTTTAGTATGTTGTTCAGACGGTCTGTAGGACTTATGGGGATATAAATGAAAAATATCACCCAATTAGTTTTGGATTGAACCCGGGTTGAAAAAATGAAATACATTGAGCCCTAAGGGACCTAATTTTTCAAACATTTTTTAAGCGGATTTAAAATTCACAAATTGCTTCGAAAATTTTAGGTAATATTCAAATTGTTTCATAAAATATATTAAAAAAAATTCAGCGAAATATATTTAGTAGTTTTTTAAATAAAAATTAAAATATTAATTACACCTCTCATATGAAACGATCACGTGACCATGATATGAAACGATCACATGGCCCACTTCAAAATGATATATGGCATCCATCTTGTTTTGAAATCGTGATTTTTTTAAGTTCTTTTTAATTCATATTGAGTTTTGTATCAGTCCTAAAACTACTTTATTTTTGCTTAAATTATGTGCATCTACATACTGAAACAACGCAAATACAATAAATTTGAGTTTAAATGCTCATCCAAATTTGATTATTTCTACAACGAAGCCTATTTTTCACCTATGTAAAATGTAAACAGCAAAATATGTAGAATGAGTTGTATTAGAATTGCTGTATTTCTTTAACACAAAATAATTTAGCCCATGGTGTCTGCATGGCTGATATGAATGAAATACTCATTGATTTTACAAAGAAAAGGACGATTTATTTCGATGAAGTTTTAAGCATAGAGTTTAATTATTTGTAGCTCCATGGTCTTAATTTTTAAATAAAATAAATTATTATAGTATTGTGATGAATGAAATGAATGGGAGAAAGTTATGAATGAAATGCTGTTTTTATCGAGAGATCCAGGCGTGTTATTTTTTCTATGACGTCATTTGAATGAATTTCAGTTGTTTTCGATGAAGTTTTCAAATATAATAAATTCTCGTAGTATTATGATAGTTTTAAAAATATTACCGTGGAATGTATCGCATTTTAGAAATATTTAAACCAGGCAATTTATATTTCAATGCCGTCATTTGAATGAAGTGCATTTTTTTCAATGAAGGTTTAAGTTTTCAAATATAATACATTAATGTAGTATTGTGATAAGTTTTAAAATATTACCGAGGAATATATTGCATTTTAGAATTTTAAATAAAATTGCATTGAAGTTGGAAAGTATTTCATAATCAATGCTTTAAGCATGATTGATCTTTCTTGTTAAATTTTTAAAACGACCCCCTTTGACAAATTTGATCAATCAGAAACTTTTTATTTTTAATTCAACAAGATCATTAAAAAAACGCATATATGTCTCTTTCAAATCAACTGAATTATGAGAAAGGATGCCACTTATGCCACTTTTCCGTACCATGTGAAAAGCTGTTTCATCAGTGAAATTAGGGATCATAAACAAATTGACGATGGAAATTGTTTAGATCAAAAATACGTTAATATGTGTCAAAAAATTTTATTGGCATGTGTCAATGTGAAAAGTACTTAAGAATCCTGATTGCATTATGAGTCTACGCAGAATTCACAAAAATATCTCCTATGTATTAACATCCAGTTTTAACTTTTTTGTGATATGTCACAGATTTACATTTCTTATTTAATATATGGTCCCCATTCACAATGTTCAATTTTCAATTAAATATAAATCTCTCAATTTTAAAGATAAGTGGTTTTTTTAATGGCCTTGTTGTATTAAAAATAAACATTTTCTGATTGACCCAATTTGTCTAAAGGGGTCGTATAAAAATTTAAAAAGTGTAACTTTTTGAAAACGAATGGGAGGACTATTTCATTAACGTAGTCTTATGCCCTACCTTACTTTCAATATTTTTGCAATTTACATTGCCCACTTATCTCCAACAGGTATAGAATTAAGGCGCGTTTTAGTCTTTTTGGGACGAAATAAATTTTAAGAAGCACAAAATGTAAATTTTTATACGTCCCCCGTACAAAAACATTTCCAAAGAGTAAAATGTGCCCCATACACTGATAAGGTGATGTACAAAATTTCAACATTTCATCATAAAAAATACCAGAGATATGAAAAGACAAAAGTGCTCACTTAAACCACTTTTCGATGCATCGACATGGGTTCTCAGAGGGAAGAAATCATATCAGCAGATCGCGTTTCAGAGGTCATACACAAATTACGAAAGAAAACCATGATGACATAAATAATAATTTTACTATTTATTGGTACAAAAGTATCTACACTGAGTAGAAATAATAACCTTACACAAAGATTACAAACCTTGTTCAAAATGTTTTCCGTCCATTCCGAAGATCCATTAAAAATGAGAGGCAGATATCATTTGCCTGTGATGCATTTCTGCGTTGCGTCATTTGCACTCTTGCTGTAAACATTTATATTTTAATTTGTGCTTAATCCCTCACCAAATTTGTTTAAACATATCTCTGGGACTTTTTATGATAAAATACTGAAATTTTGTACATCACCTTATTCGTGTAGGGGCACATTTTACTCATTGGAAATGTTTTTGCACCAAGGCCGAATAAAAGTTTAAATTTTGTAATTCTTCAAATTTAATCCCTTGAAATTTTTTATCGATTTCATCAAATTCTGTCCCTTTTTTATGCAATTTTGTAATTTGTCATATATATCTAAGATCAATATTTAAGGAATTAAAGCCGAGGTAAATTTTTTGGGACACTCTGTATATGAGGTTAAAAATATAGTATCTCTATATGGGGTTAAAAATATAGCTTATCGCAAGTTAAAATTTACATAATACCAACTGCTACTTGACCACAAGAAAATTCAAGAATATAGAATTGAGAAAGAAAAATATAGATTCACAAAGGTAAGATATCAGAAACCGTGCAGGTAGACAGGTATGCCAGTGCATGTACAGGTGTATACAGTGTATAGGGAGAATATTGTGACAAGATTAAAAATTCAAATTCGATTTTTTAAAGAAACAACGTTTATGTATCTCTGAACTCGAATAGAACGTATTTGAGGTTATATTTGTTTGTTTGTGTGTGTATGTTCGTGTTTCTGCGTTAGTGTGTGTGTGTGAAGGTAAAGACGGGATACCTATCGCATAAATGAAGTATCTAGAACATAATTTGGTACCATTATTAATAAAAGTAAATACTGAAAACTTATTGATTATAAAAGCATTCGGATGTTCGGCAGACCTCCATCTTTTCAAAGAATTTTTTTTTAACAATCCGAAGTTTCAAAAAGTATAAGTAGAAAAATATTTTCAAATATAAATTTTTATTACGAAACGAATGATAGAAATTGTAGAACGGTAACATGAACAGCTCTCGAGGAATTGCTCGAGGAATTTCAACTGAATTATTTTTTTTTAAATCGTGACTTTGAAAACTGTTAAATAAATAATTATTTAATTGAAATTTTCATTGGAAAATGAATGAAAAAAACTTGGAACGTTAGCAGGAATGGTTCCCGAGATCTTGCATGATTTTGAAAAACAGTTTTGAAAAACATGGTTTTGAAAATCTGATGTGGGCAGCACATGACATTCCCTGCACACTTACAACCACGTTCTCTTTATTTTAATTAAATTTAATTCACTTTTATTTCAATTTTCGTTCTCATTTGGTAACTGGACTTATTTTCAAATGTGTCATAGAGAAAATACTAAAAAACTGAAATATCTCGAGAAAGGCTTGTCCTAGTGTAATGGGGTTGATCTTATTCCTTTCTTCGTTAAAAATTACGTATAAAACAAACATTTAACGAATACATTTCAGCATACGTAATTTTTTATTTTAGATTTTGACGATTTTTGCGGGCCATTTTTCAAAAAAATAGGAGGTTATTTTTTCCGAATTGTACTAAAATCTAATCAGCACCAGGGTGACCCACAAGCAACTTATCTACCGAATTTTGTGAAATTCGGTCCATTAATTTATAATCTAGAGCGGATACAGGTTTTTGCAGGCCATTTCGCAAAAAAAAGCGGGTTCCTTTTATCCCGAATCGTTTTTTCCCCAAACTAATCAGCGCCAGATTCGCCCACAAGTGATTTACATACCAAATTTTATGAAATTCGGTCAATTAGTTTTTTAGTTAGAGTGGATACAAAATATACACAGGCCGACAGACACAGACCGACACACAGACACACACGCAGACGTCAAGCTAAAAATAGTGTTTTCGTATTCTAGAGATCTCGAAACGCGTAGATCCGTCGAAAACTCGAGTTGCGATTTTCGGCATGATTCCAATACTTCCCCTATACATTACCATGCATTGCAGAGAAAGTAAAAAAAAATACATAAATTACTAAAATTGTTTGTATTATACAATAGATTGACTTTCCATATACAATATTATATAATACATATGTTAACGTCACTCTCGTGATTCTAGGTCGTACCAATTACGGAAAGTGGTAGTTTTTGTAATAGTTTTATATTTTGACGCCAAAGAATTAGCTAATAGTCATTTGCTAACGGGATATTAATTAAATAATAATTGTAATTTGAGGTTGATTTTTTGCATGAGGATAAATGTATCGCAAATGTTGCTAAAATTGTCTAATTTCAATATATATGGTGTTAATTTAATGCTAAAAACACTGGTCTGTGAATATTGAACGCCATTATTTCGCTGTGAAAGAATTGGAATCATTGAGATATGTCTTAAAGTCATATGCCGCTTACACCAGATTTTTTTATAGTACATCAGCATATAATTAACGTAAATGTGTGTTTTATGAAATTTAATATTTGATTGTTTTTTTCAAATGCATGCTCTTTCATGAAGATATTTTCTTTTTATGAACTTCTACTTGCATTTTAATGTTCCAAAATTACTCAGCAAAAATTCTCTACAAAATACGAAAGTTAAATGAATGTAAAGATTTTAAAAGTAATTGGAATGCTTTTAAATACAGAAGAACAAAATTTATTTTAGTGAGAGTTGGAAATGCCATACATAAAAATAAAATTTCCCCACTCTATTAAAGGCTCGCAGGTGGAAGAAATATAAAAATTCACTGATTCCAAGATACAATTGTTTGAGACCTTTTACATTCCTCCTTTTAAAGTAAATTTTTACATCTCGCTTCAGAGAATGTAGCGGCTTGTGGAAGCACTTTAAACAAAGCTATTGAAAACTATTTTATTTTAAACTGGAGTTCAACTTATAGAGATTACATTATTTATTTGTAAATGTAATATTTATGCTTTCTCTACTGTAACAATCAGAAAGTATTGCTTTCCTGAAAATTTCCAAATTTTAGATTTTAGTGTTTTTATTATTTCTGGACCACAGTAGAATTTGGGTCTCTAAGTATACATTTGCGCGTCTGTGAAAGACGGACATAATAATGTATATATGAAACGAATGTACTCGTATATATGACTATATTATTATATATTTAGAAAAATTAGGTAAATAATAAAAAGGTGCACAGATAGTTTTGTATTTCCCGTAATAGGAACAACAAATTTTAACTTTTTGTACGCCTCTGAGATTGGGCCAAATAACCTTTATATTGTTTGGTTTGTTGAGTACGAAAATAGCTGTTTAAATACTAGATTAGCTCTAGTTTTTAAATATCTATGAAACTGCAGCCTCCACTTCGACGATAAGAGCTTGTAATTTCGTCCCAGTAGCTCAACGGTAGAGCGTCGGCTGTCCAGTTAAGAGATCCGGGGTTCGATTCCTTGTTGGGGCAGGAAGGTTCTTTACAAATCTTAAAGTATTTCCGCTTTAGCGCCTCAGATAAATCGAAGATAGATTCAATTGAATACGGAAGTACAAATAATAATTATTTACAAAACAAGTTTACATATTTGCATATACATACACCTAGTATAACAAAATAAATACCCAAATAATTTCATTTTTGCCAAGCGGTGGTAGAGAACGATTATCCATGAAGACCAACTAACGGTATGACCAACATGTGGATCAACATTGAAATAATGAAAAATTCGTGATTTGATTCATGTATACACCGGATATTCATGTTCATACTGGCCACTATTGGTCAGCATCCACAAGGTGGGTCATTTGTTGGCTTTTTCAAACTGGAGGATTTTCAGTTTTTGCAGAAAGGCATCCTGTTCGAAAGAATGGGATGATTTTCCGTGTAAACAGCGGACGAATGTGATCGTACAGACTTGATATCACTTAATAAAGCAGCTTAATGAACAGGATATTGAATTGTCAGGAGGAGATGTCCGGTTTAATTTAGATTAACATAAGACAGTTAACTCTATTATTTTATTTTTGAAGATTATGACCTATTTAGATTCGAGGTTTCCGTAACGAGCGGACATGTTTATTTTATTTGAATTTTCGTTGTCCGTCTTATTCCCTCAATATACAATGGATGAATGAAAAAGGTCTTTGGAATATTTTATTTAAACACTGCTTCAAACTCCGTTTTGTGCACAGTCAGATTTTAACATGAGAGACCAGAGACCATTCATGTGATGGTTAATGGTGTGTGCAATTCCTTTTCGCCTAAAATTTTACTAAGAATTATTAAACATTATTTACTACGAATTTTTATATCTTTTTGCACGTTTATTCTCCTATAGTCATGCGAATTTTTGGAAAAACCGGAAGTCATATCTTCTGAACTGGAACTGGAGATCCTTAATGTGTCCCCCAACCCGTTCCAAAATTATATACTGAATCTATAGTAGTAATCATGTAAGCGCTACACATTTCTGCAAAATATAGGTTGCAAAGAAAATTTTTAGTCGTAACTGGCATCTTTGGAGGCGGCAGTGGAAATAAATAGGGAGATTTCTACGTCCATTATAATTCAATGTTGAATCCATAACATACATCACATAAACTCTATATATAGACAATTTTGAAGAAAAACAGATATTAATTCATATTTTGGAACCGAATAATAGCCGCAAGGGTAAGGAAGATGAAATCTTTAGTGAATTCTCTTACTTCCTCCGAAACATGATGCATGCATATACATACACCTAATCCATATCAGTCCAACCGATTCTGAGAAATAAATTTTTCAATGAAAATGAAAGTTTTGAACCGGAATTGGGAAAAACTGGGAGTGGAAATTCCATACTGCCTTTAGAATTTGATGGCAAATCTGTATTAGTCATCACCTAAGCTTTATCTATATCCAATATTAAAAACATAGGTATTTTAATGAAATTCTTTTATCCAGAAGTGGAAATACTTATTAAACTCCAACCTCTTGGAAATTCTATACTTAATCAGTTATTAATTTTTCTCTTTCTATTATCGATCCGGAAATACAGATGTTGCTAGAAAATATATATTTTTGTATCGAGAGTGACATAAACGAAAATGAAAATTCTTAGCAAATACTATTAAGCCCTTTAGAATTTAATATTTAATCCATATCAGTCATTATCTAAGTCTTATTTATAGCTAATCTTGGGAAATAGATGTTTCAAGATTTTTTTTTAAAATCAGAAATGGAAAGGAACTGAAAATGAAAATTCTTGTTTAACCTTCCTACCTCCAACAAAATTTTATGTTGAATCCATATCAATTATCATCCAAGTTCAATTTACAGCCAATGTTGAAAAACATATGTCCAAAAAAGTAAAAATATCTAAACTTCGGATGGAGATGGACCCGAAAGTGAAAATTCGATGATTCGTGAAAATTCATCAAAATTCGATGATGAATCTATATCAATCATCATCTAATCTCTAACCTCCATCTACAGTAGTTTCTGAAAAACAAATGCTTCTTGGTATAACTTTTTGGTAAAGACACAGATGGTAAATATGATTGTCATCAATTATGATCGTAATAGAATTTAGTCATTATAATGTCTTATCCAGTGGCCCATCCATTGTACTGAATGACGTTACAAAAAATATAATTATCCTTCCTCTTTACCATTCTTCTAATTCTGAATAATTTACATTACAACATGTATTGATGCTTAATGAGAGCTCTTATCAGAGCTATTAAATGCTTCAAAAAGGTTGTAAAATAACGCATAAAAATTTATTCTCTTCTTAAAATTTT
>OX578149.1:48503580-48573580 GCA_951213105.1 Amaurobius ferox
TTTGGATAAAAAGTAAAATCAAATTGGGGTGTATTCTTATATTGCCCAATAAGGACATCGTCAACGAAACGAAAATATGGCATTTCATGTAATATATGAGTGCCATTTTCAAATTTGCACAAGTATAGATCGGCGAGCAGGGATGAACATCCCCCTCCCATCGGAATACCCTTAACCTGTTGAAAATAGTTGGTGCCGTCAAATAAGATGTTTTCAAACAACACAATGCGAATCAAGTCCTCGTATTTTCTGAATGTAATATGCTCTTTTAAGTCATATATTTCATGTAGTTCCTTCAAAATTTCATATAGATTTTCCAGATTGATGTTATTGAATAAATCACGGAAATCGTAACTTTTGAAACGTATATCCTTGCTATAAAATGGAAGTCGGTTGATGACATCGTAACTATTATTTATCATTACTGTTCCTTGTTTCTTGAGTATAATCATAACATTTTTAAGTATAGTTAAAAGTTTTTCATTTGCAATTGTTAAATAGGATCCACATCCCACTGTCACCGGCCGGAACTTGACTGGATTTTTATGAAGTTTTGGTATGAGAACCAAATATGGAAAGTTAACTGCTTTAAGTTCGATACCAATGCTTTGATACAGAGTTTTAATTTTATTTACCAGACATGTTCCATTTTGTTGTAAAGGGGAGTACATTTGTTTATCAAGATAACTATTTTTTAAAGTATCAACGTAGTATTTTCTGCATGTGAAAGCGTAATTTGATACAACTTTATCCGTATAAGTTATAACATATTTATCTTCATATTTATTGACTGCATTTTGAAGAGAAGGATAATACGTTTTTTTACACAAAGTTTTGTAGTGGAGATTGAACATTTTGATAAGGTTGTATTGCCATTCTTTGAAGGCTTGTATTGGCATGCTGTATTTTACGGCGAGTTTATATGTAAATTTCTTCAAATCTTGTTCAAAGTCCTTTTTAATATTTGTGAAATCTTGTATACGAAATTTCGTACCAAATTGAAGCATAGATTTTAACTTGTGATTATCCAATAGATCCAGGTTTCCAGTGATAATGTGCGCATGATGGGTATCTATATAAGGGCTGTTTTTACAATTACACTTTTCACATTTATATACATTGATGTTTCTACTTATGCGGTTATAATTAAATATTTTTCTACCATTGGTTTGCACAAATTTATAAATCAGTTTTACTTCTATGTTAGGTATTGGTAAGAGATGTGCCAAGTTTTTTATATATGTCTTGATTGGTAAACCATCATAATTTTTATTTTTGTAGGTTGTAACAAAAGGCTCTGTTGTAGTAGTTTTCTTCTGTGGAGAGGATTTCAATACTATGCTTAATGTACTGGCTTTTAGTTTAAGTAAATCCATCATTATAGCGTAGTTTGTACATGCATTTTCATTATTATTAACAGTTAGTTGTTTTTCGAGTTGATACACTTTCAAATAACACCAGATGCGTTGAATATAACGTTTTCTTATACTAAATATAAGATTTTTGATCCAGCCGGGTTTTATTATTATTCCTGCACACACTGTTTTCATGAACGTTTCGATCTTTTCAAGAGTTTCTTTATAACTGAAATTTTTCCTTTTTCTTGTTCCCCTTTGCCATCTCTTTTTTATAGCAGGATGGATATCTTGTAATACAGGGTTACGTTTTTCATTTTTACAAGATTCCAAATTATAATTGTCGTTAAATATGATCGTATTGAGTCCATACGGAAAAGCTGTTCCATATTGTTGGATGTGTGTATTTTCCCACCAAAGTCTTTCTGACAGTTTGGGTACAACATCGATGATTGTAACATTTATTTGTGAAAAATCATGGTTTCTATAATGACGGAGTTCCAAATTGGTGATAGTTGCATCAGTGAGAAAAGATTTGCCAATTTGACTTCGATGTAAGTTGATTCGCAAATGCAAACGATTTTTGGTTTGGCCGATATATTTGGCTTGGCATTATTACGTATTCTATTAAAATAATGACGATATGAATATTTAAAAAAGGGTGATCCATTTAGATTAAGGATCGAGTCGGTAGAACAATGAGAAACATTACAGACGCTATTTATATTTGTCACAGAGTTTGCAATAGCATGTTGCACGGGCTTGAAATATTTCTTTATGTTAGGCATCATATATAAAGCATGAGGGTAACTGGTTATCGATAATACTACTACCCTGTATTGTTGTATTACCGGGCATATACTTTATAACAGTATAATTGCCAGTCGCTATATAATATAGTTGTATTCATTCATAAAGTATAATTTCAACAGTTTATATCTCTTATTGAGGAGTAAATGTAAAACGTAGTTGTTTTTCACTAGATCCACCATCTTGCTCATTAAAGCTGTGGAGAAAGTATAAAACATACATTAAATGCTGCATCTTCATAAAGCATATAAGAATGGCCTGGATGTGCGAATGCATGACTCAGTGACTTTTAGAACATTTTTAACTTTTTTTGGATTTTATATAAATATCATTTCATTGAAATACGTTATTTATAAAATGGACGTAGATAGATATTGTCCGTGTTAGATAACTTAAAACACAATAAAACACATAAATACTATAAAACACTTAAAAGGCAAATGCTACCTTGTTAAAAACATGCTAAATGAGTTACAATTCATGATATAACAAAACAACATGGAATCAAAATAACACAACATACCATAGTGCGGCCCCAATTTTAACCTAAATGCCGATCCAACAACACACGGAAGACCACCACAGCAAGTGTATGGTCCGAGAAGTAACCCAGGTCATAAAACATCAAACAAGAAAATATATACATATATATATACATATAAATATATATATACATATATATATATACATATATATATATACATATATATATATACATATATAAATATATATATACATATAAATATATATATACATATATATATATACATATATATATATACATATATATATATACATATATAAATATATATATACATATAAATATATATATACATATATATATATACATACATATATATATATATATATATATATATACATATATATATATACATATATATATATATATATATATATATATATATATATATATATATAACCTATCTCACAAAGGCCAATGCCAATTTGCTAAACATACTGAAACCTGTATTAAAAGAAATTAAAGCAGGTGGCACTGTCATGGTATGAAACAGTTACGAAGTGATTGAAAAATTGTGCATAATACCAGATAAGTTATACTTAAAATCTTACGATTTCAAAGACCTTTACAACAATGTTAATTTAAAGGATTTGTATGATATATTGGTCGAAACATACCAATTGCAATCAACGATCACCATCAACAAATAAAAACAATTGATAAAACTCGTATTATACGAGAACATCTTATATAATGGCATATGTTTTTACAAACAGGTACAAGGAATTCCTCCGGGAGGCAGATGTTCTTCCATCCTCGCGACATATATCGCCGACATAAATATGAACATGGGACATATATACTTGACGAAGATCCGTTTTTCAGGTTCGTGGATGACATTTTGATTGGTACAATAGATCGTACAGTTTGATTTTGGATTCTACCCATCAAACGTCGAACTTATTGAATCTCATAATAACGAGGAAAAACGTGTTGATTTTTTGGACATCAGTATTTATTATGATACACAGGATTCCATTTATTTCGAACTTTTTGATAAAAGAAGTACTTTCGATTTTGTTATAAACTACATAATCGATTGGAATTCTAACCTGAGTAACAGTATTTTCAGAAACTTGATAATTAACCATCTACAACGTTATAAAAGACTAAATACAGCAAAGGAAGAACGTGAGGGATGTGAGAGAAAATAAATAGCAGAAGCAGTGATACAACTGTGAGACCAGAAATTGTTCTCACATGAGACACTTTTATTTGAGTATATATGGTGGCCAGAACGGCTAAGAAAGCGGTAGTCTGGCTGGCTACGGGGTTTATGACAACGTGAACTTTAAGGTCATAATACTATACATTTAGGGGTGCCAGACCAGAGGGGCTGAGAGGGGCCTTGCTAAATGTGAAATGATGCCATTGGGTTGAGAAGAACCAATGAGCGCCAGAAAGAAGAAGGGCGGAGCTACCCCCCCCCCACCCACCCGCCGAGGGAACCACAGCTTGGAAAGAAAAAGAGTTCAGTTGTAGACGAAATCAGATGTAGACAACGAGAAGCAGGGATGGAGATCAGACATGACGAGAAGATGATCCAATTTTGACTAGAGCACGAGTTGAGAAAAATGAAAAACCTAACAGATATGTAGAGTGTCCCGTAGAGGTTCCAAAGTAATGGAAAGAGATCTATGAGCGAGTGCATTAAAAGTACGAGTAGGAGCCACACACCACAGAGTTATGGCCGTACTTCAGCACTAAGACTGATGCAAGTCTTTGAGAGATGATAAGCCCAAGACTAAACTGGAAGGTATGTGCTCAGATTATCACAGGTCCTAGACACTATCGTAAATCTAATAATTCTGGTCGCATATGTCCCCGCGCTAAAATAATTAATGAAAATTGATGTTATTGATACATTGATGTTGTTAATAAATGATATTGTTTAAGTTTAAATAGTCTAATCTTTTTATATTAATTAATAATTCTTTTCAGGACTTACACAAAAGGTAAAAATAATTGGAGGGTTTATTGCGGCACAACAACGAGCAATGTACGTTTAATGATAATTCCACTTTATGAGATCAACGGCCATGTCTTTAAAGTTAATTATAATGTTAACATTAAGTTTCCTTTTTCTTATTGCCACATTTGGTTTCCGTGACGCTTTTGTGTGAGTCAAAATTCAAATGAAAATTTTAATGAATAATATTGAGGTGGATAGAAATAATTTAAATAAAGAGATGAATGTAAATTTTGGAGGAGCATATGTTGACCAGATATTTTGCATTGTTAAAATTAAATATGCACAATTACTTTGAAAATGAAAAGAAGTAGGAGCCACACACCACAGATTTATGGCCGTACTTCAGCACTAAGACCGATGCAAGTCTTTGAGAGATGATAAGCCCAAGACTAAACTGGAAGGTATGTGCTCAGATTATCACAGGTCCTAGACACTATCGTAAATCTAATAATTCTGGTCGCATATGTCCCCGCGCTAAAATAATTAATGAAAATTGATGTTATTGATAAATTGATGTTGTTAATAAATGATATTGTTTAAGTTTAAATAGTCTAATCTTTTTATATTAATTAATAATTCTTTTCAGGACTTACACAAAAGGTAAAAATAATTGGAGGGTTTATTGCGGCACAACAACGAGCAATGTACGTTTAATGATAATTCCACTTTATGAGATCAACGGCCATGTCTTTAATGTTAATTATAATGTTAACTTTAAGTTTCCTTTTTCTTATTGCCACATTTGGTTTCCGTGACGCTTTTGTGTGAGTCAAAATTTAAATGAAAATTTTAATGAATAATATTGAGGTGGATAGAAATAATTTAAATAAAGAGATGAATGTAAATTTTGGAGGAGCATATGTTGACCAGATATTTTGCATTGTTAAAATTAAATATGCACAATCACTTTGAAAATGAAAAGAAGTAGGAGCTACACACCACAGAGTTATGGCCGTACTTCAGCACTAAGACTGATGCAAGTCTTTGAGAGATGATAAGCCCAAGACTAAACTGGAAGGTATGGGATCAGATTATCACAGGTCCTAGACTCTATCGTAAATCTAATAATTCTGGTCGCATATGTCCCCGCGCTAAAATAATTAATGAAAATTGATGTTATTGATAAATTGATGTTGTTAATAAATGATATTGTTTAAGTTTAAATAGTCTAATCTTTTTATATTAATTAATAATTCTTTTCAGGACTTACACAAAAGGTAAAAATAATTGGAGGGTTTATTGCGGCACAACAACGAGCAATGTACGTTTAATGATAATTCCACTTTATGAGATCAACGGCCATGTCTTTAATGTTAATTATAATGTTAACTTTAAGTTTCCTTTTTCTTATTGCCACAAAAACATTATCCATTTCGTTTTCTAAGGCATTATTATAGCGCTTTTTATAATAAAGCGAACATCAATCGTGCCAATTTCAACATGCTGATGTTATAATTCTGTATACGTACGCATAGCGCACTTTGATTCGGATGGTGCGACTAGATTGCGGGGACGTTATTTGTAAGGTGTTATACATGTTTTTTGTGGATATGTTCCTCTGTTCACTCTACCCGTCCCCATCCGGGACTCTGGTCTCTGATTCATTTAAGCTGCTGATGTTTCTTGGTGTTTCGTTGGACGGAGGATTGCTTCAGGAAGGTAGTGGCTCCGGGAGTGTTTCCATGGATTAAAAGCTGCTTTAACCGGGAACAGGGGTCACAATCCTCAATTTACTGCCTTTCCTGTAAGTATTCCCCCTTCTTACTTTTCATTTTATATCTCTTTCATCCCCCTCTTTTATGTTCAATCTTTACCTTCACCCTTTTAAACACTATTTTGAAGCTTTAAATGTATCGTTATGAAATATTCTTCAATATCATTAATTTTAATGTTCTTACACACACACACACACACACACATATATATATATATATATATATATATATATATATATATATATATATATATGTGATACGCGCACTTCAAATCTTCAAACTTCCTTGCAAGTAAACCTCTGCTTTTCTTGCTTTAAACTGCATCCCTTTATTTATGAGCAGACAAATCTCTGCACAGCTGACTACATGGATAGTATCCTAGAAAAGAAATATATGATGCCTATACCTTGAATTAAATCATACCCCACATCAGCATAGAATCAATATGTCATATTTATTTCCCCTAACACCGCAATTCTTGTCTATCCCTACATTATACTGTATCCCCTCGACTAGATTTTCTATTGTATCTGCTGATCTCCCACAGATGTCACAGAAATTGGGATGAATCACTTGGTATTGCAGTTGATATTGGAGAGGTAAAATGGATGTATATTCTTAAGAAAATGCTCGTGAACAAAACAGTATAATTTGTTATGAAAAAAAGCAGTTATTATCTAGACCAGAAAGATCATTTTGATATTTGAAACACTTTTCTAAGCGCAATAGTTCTTGGTAAATTTATCAGATATAAATAGTTAGGTACAATTAAATGCAAGCGTATATAAAACGTCAGATAAGTAAGTACTTTATTTAAGTGCTTTATTTTTATACAAATTTGTAAAATAATATAAATAATATTTTCCTGAGTAATATAATGCCTTAAAAAAGATTTTTTTCTATTTATGGGTAAAAAATCGAATGGTAAACAAATTTCCCTATTATTATCAACCTCTTCTTTTATAAACCCCTAACTGGACATCTTCAACATCGAAAATGGAAATTATTTGCGATATCTTTACCTTCTCCGAAATTTAATGTCAGATTCATATCAGCCATTATTAAGCTCTAACTATAGCCAATCTTGTGAAATTGATATTTTAAGAACATTTTATGAATCGTAAGTTCAAAAATGGCCGGAAGAAAAAATCCTTAATAAACACTGCATTGCCTTCCGGAATTTAATGTAGAATCCTTATCAGTCGTTATATAAGTTAAATCTGTAGCCAAATCCCCGAGAAATAGATATTTCAAGGAAATGTAAAGTTTTGAATAGGAACTAACATCGCCAAGATCTGAACTGGAAAAACTACCAGCGCATCCCTCTTTACCGTCTTTCTAATTTGATGCGGAATTCATATCCGTCGTTATCGAATATCTATTTACATTCAATCCTGAGAAATATATGTTTTAAGGATTATTTTTTAGCCTTATGTGGAAAAGAAATCGGAAATGAACGCTCTCAATGAACCTCCCTGCATCCTTCAGAGTAAACAAAATTCATACCAGTTATTATCTAAGATCTATCTATAACCAATCTTAAGAAATAGCTGTCTCAATTAAAATGAAGAATTATGAGCCTCGTCCGTCTGTCTGCCTGTGTTCGATTTTTTGCTTAAACGATAACAGCCACAAATATTAAAGGATTTTGACGAAACTTTACATCTGGTTTTGTTACCAAAACATCTAGAACTAGGTAGTTCCATTTTACTTTCCCTGCAATACATAGTAATGTATAGGGAAAGTATTGGAATCATGTCGAAAATCGCAACTTAAGTTTTCGACGGATCTACACGTTTCGAGACCTCTATAACACGAAAAAACCATTTTAGCGTGACGTCTGTATGTGTGTCTGTGTGTCTGTCTGTCTGTGTGTCTGTCTGTGTGTCTGTCTGTCTGTGCAGATATTGTATCCACTCTAACTAAAAACTAATACACCGGATTTCACAAAATTTTGTAGGTAAGTCACCTGTGGGCGGGTCTGGTGCTGATTAGTTTTGGGTACGATTCGGGGTAAAAGAACCCGCATTTTTTCTGCGAAATGGCTCGCAAAAGCTTGAATCCACTCAAGCTGAAAAATTAATGGACCGAATTTCACAAAATTTGGTAGATGAGTCACGTTTAGATCACCCTGGTGCTGATTAAATTTTGGTACGATTCAGAAAAAAATAACCTGCATTTTTTTGCAGAATAGCCCGCAAAAATTGTCAAAATCTAAACTAAAAAGCTACGTATGCTCAAATATATCCATTAAATGCTTGTTTAATACATAATTTTTAATGGAGAAAAGAATAAGACCAACCCCATTACACTAGGATTAGCCGTTCTCGAGATATATTTGTTTTTTTCGTATTTTCTCCACGCCACCTTTGAAAATAAGTCCAGTTATCAAATGAGAACGAAAATTGAATTAAAAGTAAATTAAATTTAATTGAAACAAAGAGAACGTGGATATAAGTCTGCAGGGAAAGTCATGTGCTGCCCACATCAGATTTTTTCTAATTCGAGTGAAATCCTCGAAATGTATTCGAAGTTTTATATTTTCTTAACAAGGCAGTTTAGCACAAACTTTGACATAATTATGCATAAAAGGGTTTATTTATGTCTCAATGATCACAAGACTTAGTAGTTTTAATCATTGTTATAAAAAATAGTCGCATTATAATATTTTGTTGTGAGGTCATTTGTCCCCATTGGGGGTAGGGGTTTAATCCCCAAGGGTATATTGTCAAGTATGGCATCAATCGAAAAATTTCCCAAGCCCGTTAATGCGAATAGTAAAGGGATATAATTATAATCATTTGGGCCCATGACAGCGATTTAAAAACAAAAAATTCTTGTAATATTTGAAGGGAATAAGAGAGCTACTGAAAAACGGATTATGGAATGAGAGCGTGAAGTTTAGTTAAGCCACAATTCAGTTAATTTTTATTTAATTATAAGGGTAAGAAATGGCTGATTCTCCCGATAAACGCAGTTGGCATAATGCTACCATGAAAGTGATTTTGTAACTGATGTAACACTATTCCATAAAGGACTGAATTTAAATTATTACGGTGTTGTCATAAGGTAAATTGTCTTTACTCAAAATTTACTTTACCAGGACTTACCTTTGATGCCTTCACTAAGGGTGGAGTATGGAAACTCCTGGTTCACGAGCCGAAGAGAAAACACACACAAGATATAAAATAAACACTCTTATTTAAATCGATCAATTACTTTAATATTTAATTTCATATATATAGATAGATCTTGATTATTAAGAGCATTCATAGATCCATTTTTAGACACATATATCTCTAACAATATTTAATTAACACATATATTTACAACACGGCATTTAATTGACACATATATTTACAACACATTATTATTATCTACCGAAAATCTAAGTAGTTTGTTTATTTAAAATACCAGAGCTCGTTATTACGATTGGGGTTCGTAGGAAGTTATTGTTAATTATACGATACGTATTTGTGGGCCTAACGTGATAAATTTAACAGATAAAACTGTGCATAAATACCTCCTATTACTTTGACTTTGACATTTTGTCGATAACACACTTTGCTGGATGACTGCGTATATTTGGATACGCCACTCATTCATCATGCATAGGTTACTGTTGCACATCACATTGCTTAGCTACGTTTTCCTTTGCGATCACAAGAAATATACTTTTATATTTCTCAAAAACTTAGGTGCGCTGTCGAAAATTGCATCTCGTCGAAAAATTTTAGAACATTCTGGAAACACTTTTTAACACTTTACAACAAAGTTGAAAAGTGTTTAGGACATTGTTCATTCTATCTGTCTGTCTGTCTGTCTGTCTGTCTGTCCGTTAGCACAATAACTGCCGTAAAAATGACTTAATCAAAATGAAATTTTAGTATGTTGTTCAGACGGTCTGTAGGACCTACGGGAATATAAATGAATAATATCACCCAATTAGTTTTGGATTGAACCCGGGTTGAAAGAATGAAATACATTGAGACCTATGGGACTTAATTTTTCAAACATTTTTAAGCGGATTTAAAATTCACAAATTGCTTCGACAATTTTAGATAATATTTAAATTGAACCATAAAATATATAAAAAAAATTCAGTAAAATATATTCAGTAGTTTTTTAAAGAAAAATTAAAATAATAATAACACCTCTTATATGAAGCGATCACGTGACCATGATATGAAAAGATCACGTGATCTACTTCAAAATGATATATGGCATCCATCTTGTCTCAAAATCGTGATTTTTAAAGTTCTTTTTAATTCATATTGAGTGTTGTATCCGTCCTAAAACCACTTTATTTTTGCTTAAATTCTGTGCATCTACATATTGAAACAACGCAATTACAATATATTTGAGTTTAAATGCTCATCCAAATTTGATTATTTCTACAACGAAGCCTACTTTTCACTTATGGAAAATGTAAACAGCAAAATATGTAGAATGAGTTGTATAAGAATTGCTATATTTCTTTAACACAAAATTATTTAGTTCATGGAGTCTGCATAGCTGATATGAATGAAATATTCATTGATTTTACAAAGAAAAGGACGATTTTTCTCGATGAAGTTTTACGCAAAGAGTTTAATTACTTGTAGCTCCATGGTCTTATTTTTTAAATAAAATAAATTATAGTATTGTGATGAATGACATGAATGGGAAATTATTTATGAATGAAATGCTGGTTTTATAGAAAGAGCCAGGTGTGTTATTTTTTCTATGACGTCATTTGAATGAATTTCAGTTGTTTTCGATGAAGTTTTCAAATATAATAAATTATCGTAGTACTATGATAATTTTAAAATTATTACCGATGAATGTATCACATCGTAGAGATGTTTAAACCAGGCAATTTATATTTCAATGCCGTCACTTGAATGAAGTTCATTTTTTTCGATAAAGGTTTAAGTTTTCAAATATAATAAATTAATGTATTATTGTGATAAGTTTAAAAATATTACCGAATAATGTATTGCATTTTAGACATGTTTAAATAAAATTGCATTGGAGTTGGAATGTGTTTCATAATCAATGCTTTAAGCATGATTGATCTTTCTTGTTTCCTTTCCGTTTGGGGTGTGTCCTTTCCCCTTGTTTTTTCCCCACCTCTCTCATTTGTTGTTTGAGATGGAGGGGATGAACGCTGTTTATTTATGTTGGGTTTCCCATTGGTTTTCGTTGCTGCATTTACAGTGCTTTTTAGCTTGCTTGACATCCGTAATTGAGATGTCAAAATGTCGTGCAACATAGTACATGTGTCATTAATCAACAAGCTAATCTTTATATTTCATTAAAAGTAAGTATCTCACTGAAAAAGTAACGAGAGGTTTTTGCGTATTTTACAATACTGTATACTTCAGGTAAACCACTATAAGTGAAATAAATGAATATAGCATTTTTGGTGATGGTTTAATTTTCATCAAAACATAAGCGTACACGTAATGTTCCACCACATGAAGACTCCATAAATGTATCGTTCATTTCATGTATGTGTATACAATGATAAATTTCGCACAACATTTTTAACTTCTACCTTTCCATTATATTTTCACTTTCTCATGCGAAGCTTAGAGGCAGTATTGTTTTCACGAACATTTTCGATTTCGAGATGTTGATGGCTATATACATTTTAGGGCGCTTTTAATGCGTTTAGACTATTTTAAGAGTGATGTCCATCCGTCTGTCTATCTATTGTTGGTTTCCTGTGCACATGATATCTGCCACAATCACGAAACTGTATACTCGGCTTTGATATCTAAAAATTTGCAACTGGATAGATTTTTTTTTTAAATTCGAATGAAAACTAAACTTCAAAATTTTATTATTTCAAAACATGGCAGCATAAAACAACATGTAACATAATCATGCATAAAATGGATCATTATATGTTTCTATGACCACGAAACTTAAAATTTTTTATCCCTGTATTGAAAAATAGCCGCGATACAATTTCCCTGTCCGTGATACCATTAGTTTCCCCCCCTCGAGGGAGCAAGCTGCATCCATTCTTCGTGGGGATAGTTTGTAAACATTGATATTAATCGAAAAAAATTTTAAGCTTTTTAAATTTTAAAGACGCCGATTTTTCAAATTTTTTCTGGTAACATTTTCGCAAAAAATAATTGAAAGCTATTTAAAAAAGGATCCTGGTATGAGAAAGTCGAGTGGAGACACGCTCCAGTTAATTGACATATCAATTTATTCGATACTCATATATGCTTCACAACCGTGAGATTTGCTTTGCAAAGGAGAATAATTTTGATAATGCTATTTTTGAACTTAACTGTTTATTAAAAGTAATTGTTTCGTAGATTATTGTTAAGATAAAAAATAATCTCCTCAAAATGTGTGTGCATAATCTGTATACGTAATCAGCTAAATGTAGTTGGATATTATTTATTATTATAGTTATTTAATTACGGTTATTTACATAAGGTGATTATTGTAATCTGAATCTACATTAGGTTTTTGCAAACGCATTTCACTAACAAAGCATCAGAAAGAAACTGGGAAGTCTAGATAATTACTAAATCCTTTTTCTTATAATCAAATTGTCTAACATGAACAAAGTACTCATCTCATATTAGATTCAGCTTCCTCTTTCAGTGATATTTCATAGCAATTTTAGTATAAAAATAAATATTTGAAATCACCGATTACCCATGTTCGTTTTATTATAGGATCTTAAACCAAAATTTAGTCTCTTATTCAGTAAAATTAGATTTTCACGTTTATGCAACAATTCGAACATTTTTGTCAATCACACCCTCTAAAATACTAAATATTGAAGTCAGCAATTATTTTTTTATTTCGATATATGACTGTTATATTTTGGTGTATGAAATTTAAACCAAATTTTAATGTTTAAACTTAGAATTTAACATTGACTCAAGAATTTGAAAATGTTTGACATAACACACATCCTAAAATAATGAATATTTGAAAATACTAATTATTCGTATTAGTCTGTCTTATCATATGATCTAGCCATTGTACCACATTTCAAGTCAACGCCTCAATAAATCAGAGATTTTACATTCATACGACGATTCGAACACATTTGCCTATAACATAATATAACACCTTTGCCCTAAATTTGCAAATATTTCACGGCAACAATTATATTTATTTTATCATATAATACAACTAAACACCAAATATTATGTCCTTTGAAACAGAAGTTTCGCATTGACTAAATTCGATATATCAATCTATAACACACTCTAAAATAATAAATATTTGAAAATAATAATTATCAAATGCTAATTTTTCTATCATATGATCTACCTTCATAGTAATTTTCAAGTCTCTACCTCAATAAACATGGAGATGCATGTTCATTTGAGAACTCGAACATATTTTTACTTTAGACAAACTTTTATATTGATAAATAATAGAAAAGGGAATTTCTCCATGGCGATGTCACCATATAATCTACACATTTGCACATATTTCCAACTTGAATAATCATGCGTTTCATGCTCATTTGAAAATTATAAAGTGTTTACCTATAATACTCCAGAAATAATAAATATTTGAAGTGGCAATTGCCCATGTTGATTTCTATATTATAGTCTACCGTTAAACCAAATTTAAATCTCTAGCTGTATAAACCTGTAGTTTCACATTCAGACAATTAGAGCATTAAAACGGGAATCATAACGACAATTAGAAAGGCAATTAGAACATTTTTGTCCATGGCTCAAACTAAAAACACATGAATGAAAAACACATGAAAGTCATGTGGGCAACACATGATTTTCCTTATATAATGTAATGAATTTACTGCTTTTACAATAAAAAAAATAGGTTTTTCTTATAGTAGATACTAATATTCTTTCAAAACTATTGAATTTTCGACAATTAGTCGTAATTTTCATTGATTTAGCCTCATTTTTATCCATTTGGCAAAATTTTCGTTAATTTGGCAACATTTCAAAAAGTCGCCAAGTTGGCGACATTCCTCCAAATTCGTCGCCAAAATCTCGCCAAGCGTTATGGATGTAGAAATAAATTATTCTTACAGCAGATAAATGACTATTGGCGTTCAAATACAAAAGTATTACCTAAAGTATATTTTTTCATGTATGGAACGAGCTAGATCCACGGGAATGATGTTACCCAATCTATCGCATGGTATTACATATCAAAAGTGAACATGTTTCTCAATAGGAAATATATTTTTTTTTATTTTACTCGTAGATGACTTTTTGATAATGTTTTTGAAAAATGTACAATATCTCGAGAACGGTTCATGTTAGCGTTCTAAAATTTATGTCAATCGTTTTCTGATGAAAAATTACATAAGAAATATCTATTTGCGTAACTTTATTAGCGGTTTTGATTTTTTGATGATTTTTTTCAAAATTTCATTCGAAAATTTAGGGTGGTTCTTCTGAACATTCGATTGTGTATAAAAACAATAGGCTTCCAGTGTTTACGGATTGTGATTTTTGTACCAAATTTTGTTCGAATTGGTCCATTCGTTCGTCAGTTATTGTCTCCACAGACTCACTGACACACACACACACATACTTTCACACACACATACACACACTCCTTTCTGGTAGGTCGGACGGTCTGGGTCTCAACAACAACACACATACACACACACACAGACATCACTTTAAACATGTTTGATCCGTGATCAGGAATGCTTGAAACGTGCTCTCCCGTCGAAAACTCGAATTCGAATTTTCGACCCCGTCACAATTCTTTCCTTATATACATTATGTATATAAGGAAAGTAACAATAAATGTTTGAGAACACTAATAATCCATATTGATTATATGACATGATTTGCTGTTATCAAAAATATTAAGTCGATACCACCAATAAACTTGAATTTTCGATTCACATTCCTACATTTATCCTACAACGCCTCCCCCCCCCCCCCTCCCAACAAAAAATAATAATTTTAAACAAATAAAAACGAATGTTTAGTAACTAGTTCAAAAACCCTGGAGATTTACGTTCATTTGACAATTATAACATTTTGGTCAGTATCGGCACCCCTTCAGACTTTTGCAAACGAAAAAAAAATTGGTAGAGTTTTATATCTGACCTATACAGAGTGTCCCTAAAACATTGATCTCAGCTTTTATTCCTTAAATATTGATCTTAGATATATATAATAAATTACAAAGTTGCGTAAAAAAGTACAGAATTTTATGCAATCGACAAAAATTTTCAGGGGATTAAATTTGAAGAAATTCAAAATTTAAACTTTTATACGGCCCCCCGTGCAAAAACATTTCCAATGAGTAAAATGTGCCCCATACACTAATAAGGTGATGTACAAAGTTTCAGCTTTTTATCATAAAAAGTCCCAGACATATGTTTAAACAAATTTGGTAAGGGATTAATCACAAATTAAAATGTAAATATTTGCAGTAAGAGTGCAAATGACGCAACGCAGAAATGCATCATAAGCTTGTTATCAAGCGAATGCAGCTCTGTATTGGTATGGATAGAAAACATTTTGAACAAACTTTGCAATCTTTGAGTAAAGTTATTAATTCTACACAGTGTAGATTTTTTTGTACCACTAAATAGCGAAATTATTATTTATTTATGTGATCATAGTTTTCTTTTGTAATTTGTGTATGGCCCCTGAAACGCGATCTGCTGACGTGATATTTTCATTCTCAGAACCCATGTCAATTTATCAAAAAGTGGTTTAAGTCAGCATTTTTGTCTTTTCATATCTATAGGACGTTTTATGAAAAAATACTGAAATTTTTTACATCACCGTATTAGTGTATGAGGCACATTTTACTCATTGGAAATGTTTTTGTAGTGTGGCCGTATAGGAATTTAAATTTTATATTTCTTAAAATTTAATTCCCTTGAAAATTTTAATCGATTTCATAAAATTCTGTACCTTTTTTAAGCAACTTTGTAATTTATTATATATGTCTAAGATCACTATTTAAAGAATAAAAGCCGAGGTCAATGTTTTTGCGACACCCTGTATATTAAATTTGATGTCGCTACGATTTCTTAAAGGACATTTTATGCTTAAAAATAATGTTTGGATATGATTTTGGGAACACCTTTACAACAGTTATGCCGGCTCAGAAACTTTCTGGTTTAGTCAACAAGCCAAGCTTGATTAATCTGTTATGAATTGTGGGGATATGTATAGCTGGAACGATAAATAGACATACATTACATATTATAGTATAGACATCTATAGAGAAAATATTGTTTTCGCGGAAATTTTCGAATTCGAGATGTTGATACCAATATATGTTTGGTGAATTCCTGAACACGTTTTGACTATTTTTGGAGTGATGTCCGTCTGTCTGTCTGTGGTGGATTTCTTGTGCTAACGTTAGTGGACACAAATATTAAAGGATTTCCATGAAACTCTCTATCCGTCATTGTTAAAAGAAATTCTATCTAGTTCTAGTTTTTTTTATAATTCTGGTGAAAACTTCGACATTTAATCAAATTTTTATATTTTTTTAACATTGTAGTACAGGGCAACATTTGGCGTATCATGCTTGAAAGGGTTTATTTATGGATCCATGATCACGAGACTTTATTATTTCAATCATTGTTGTGAAAAATAGCCGCGATACAAAATTAATTTTGCTCGTTACGTCATTAGCCTACCTTTAAGGGCGAGTTACCATCAATAGAAATATTTCTTCAAGTACTTTAAAGTGAAGGGTAACATAGTTGTAATCTTTTGAACCTCATTATACCGATATTTCGAACATTTTCTTTTAAAATTAGAAAACAAAAGTAATTCTGGTATGAAAAAGTCGAGTTTAGCCACACTGCAGTTAATTACCTTCGTAATTATACTTTCCCATATGTATAGAATTCATTGTAGAAAAATTAATATACATTTTTAACACTTTACAACATAGTTAAAGAGTGTTTATGCCCTTTTTCATTCTGTCTGTCTGTCTGTCCGTCAGCACGATAACTGTCGTAAAAATGACTTTACCAAAATGACATTTTAGTACTTTTTTTTCAGACGGTCTGTGAGACCTATGGGAATAGAAATGAATCGTATCACCCAATTAGTTTTGGATTGAACACGGGTTGAAAAAATGAAATGCATTGAACCCTATGGAACCTAATTTTTCAAACATTTTTTAAGCGAATTTAAAATTCAAAAATTGCTTCGAAAATTTTAGGAAATATTTCAATAATCCCATAAAATATACAAAAAATATTTCTGTAAAATATGTTAGGCAGTTTTTTAAATAAAAAGTATTTAATATGTATAGAAAGAAAAACAAATTCAATTAAATTCCGACTCTTGTTATATCCTCCAGAAAGAAAAAAAAGATATATTATATAATAAATATCTTTCCAAGAGTTTAATTATTTTATATATCAGAGAGGTTTCACGTTTTAAAATAAATATGGTAGATGACAATTTTTCAAATTTTTAAATAAAGTAAATTATCATAGTATTGTGATGAATGAAACGATTGGAAAAATGTTTATGAATGAAGTGCTGCTTTTATATAGAGGCGATTTATGTTTCGATGACGTCATTTAATAAAGTTCATTTGTTTTCGATGAAGGTTTCAAATATAATAAATTAATGTAGTATTGTGATAATTTTAAAAATATTACAGAGGAATGTGTCGCATTTTAGAGATGTTTATATAAAACTGTATTGAAGTTGGAAAGTGTTTCATAATCAATGCTTTATGCATGATTGTTCTTTCTTATTGGTGAAATAATATAGAAACACGTCAACTAATTAAACTTTAAAATATAAGAAACAAAAAAATATTTTTAGAAGTCCTTTATTAAAATCTCCTTTTTACAACGTATGAAATTACACGACCAAAGAGCTTTCGGGCATCTTTATGCCCTAAAGCGCTTTGGCCGTGTAATTTTGTACGTCGTAAAAATGAGATTTTAATAAAGGACTTTTAAACCAATTTTTTGGTTTTATTTGATTTTAAAGTTTTGCATTTTTAATCCTTACTTTTAAAAATCTAAAATGCGCAATTTCAGATATTTCATTTTATTTTCTTATATAACCAGAAATGAAACTAGTCAGAATCCAAAACATAAAACGAAAATTATTTCAAATGGTTTCGAAACAATGCAATTGCCCCTTCTAATTCCTTTGAAACCCAAGAAGTAGTATGTCATCGTTTTTCAATTATATAATGGATTTACAGATGTTTGTCGATGTTTTACTCTGGTCAACAGTGTTTGATTTGATTTCAGCAGTTTGTTAAATAGAAACAACACCTTTGGAGATTGGAAAAGTCAATATTCTTACTGAAATTGTATTTTCGAGTAAAAGAAATACCAAGAGTTTTGATTTTTTTACTCAATAATATGTACTTCAATTTACTGAGCTAATACACAGTGAGTATTTCTTTTGCCTTAAATTTTTATCCACTGTTTTCCCAGAACAACTGTTACTTGACTTTCATGTGTTAGTTTTTAATTTCAATTTCTTTAAAACCTTTCAAATCAATAATGTTAGGGCAAAGCTGAACTTTTTCTTACAAGAACAATAAATGTACTATTGTACTGATACATTTTGAGGTGAATTAATTCTATGGTCAGGGTATGAAGCTGAAAACGGAAGTTTACAAAATATGCAAGAACTTTGGGCGCCTGTATTTTCAAGCCAAATATATAAAAATATAGATAATTTGTACTTTTTACTTTCCTTATATACATAATGAATAAGGAAAGTATTGTGACGGGGTCGAAAATTGGAATTCTAGTTTTCAACGGGAGAGCACATTTCAAACATCCCTGACCACGAATCAAACATTTTTGAGGTGATGTCTGTGCGTGTGTGTGAAAGTATGTGTGTGTGTGTGTGTGTGTGTCAGTGAGTCTGAGGAGGCGATATCTCACGAACGAATAGAGCGATTCGAATGACATTTGGTACAAAACTCACAATCCATGAATACTGGAAGTTTATTGTTTTTAAACGTAATCGAATGTTCAGAACCCCCCCCCCTGAATTATCGCGTGAAATTTTGAAAATATCACCAAAAAATCAAAACCTTTAATAAAGTTACTCAAATAGACATTTCTAATGTAATTTTTCCATAGAAAGCGATTAACATAAACTTTAGAATTCTAGCATAAACCGTTCTCGAGATAGTGCACGTTTTTAAAATAAATTTATCAAAAAATCTAAGAAATTAAAAAATATATATTAACTGTTGCGAAACATGTTCACTTTTCATATGTAATATCATGCGATAAATTGGGTGACATCATTCTCGTAGATGTAGCGCATTCCATTCATGAGAAAATATACTTTAAGTAATACTTTTGTATTTGAACGCCAATAATTATTTATCTGCTATAAGAATAACTTATCTCTTCGTCCATAACGCTTGGCGAGATTTTGGCGCAGAATTTGACAGAATGTCGCCAACTGGGCGACTTTTTTAAATGTTGCCAAATTAACGAAAATCTCGCCAAATGGATAAAAATGACACTAAATTAGTGAAAATGACGACTAATTGACGAAAATTCAAGTTCTTGGAAAGAATATAAATAGCTACTATAAGAAAAAACCTATTTTTTATTGTAAAAATAGTAAATTCATTGCATTATATAAGGAAAATCATTTTTTGCCCACGTCAGATTTTTTCATTAGAAACACTGTACCACTTATGAATATAAAGAAATAATTTAATTTATACAGCAATATGGACCATTTAAGAAAATAATAATAATTTATCCTAGCAAGTTTTCGTTTCAGTTTGCGCAATTTCACTCGAAAGATCTTCTGAAATATTGAAGATATACCTAAATAATAATCGATAAAAATTTTCAGTCAAAAATCCACTTTTTGTATCAGTAATTGGATTTTACAAAGCTATTAGAGCAATACTCTTTTCAAGTTGAAGAAAATTGAAAATTTTCCGATTTTAAGGTGCTAATGCTTATATCTTGGCAAGTAAGTGAGCTAACTATAAAGAGTGAGATAATAATTTGTATCCTTTTGAAATCCATATATTGTTACATAATTGGATTTCAATTCGGGATCTTAGTTTTCAAAATATGGTGGTTATAGTTTCAAAATTTTAAACTATTCACTGGGATTGTTTCAATTATGCATCTTACTGTAGTTACTGTAAGCCTAAATCATCTTTTGCAAACGAAATAAATGAAACTAATTGTCTACTATTTACAATTTCCATATTTTAAACTACTCACTGGCATTGTTTCAATAATGCTTCTTAGTGAATTTATTATAGCCCTAAATTATCTGTTGTAATCTAAACAAATGAGACTAACTGTCTACTATTTATAATTTCGATATTTCAAACTATTCACTGGTATTGTTTCAATTATACATCTTATTGTAATTACTGCAGCCCTAAATTATTTCTTGTAAGCGAAATAAATTAAACTAATTGTGTACTATTTATAATTTCCATATTTTAATCTACTCACTGGCATTGTTTCAATAATGCATCTTACTGTAGCCCTAACTTATCTGTTGCAAACGAAACAAATGAGACTAACTGTCTACTATTTATAATTTCGATATTTTAAACTACTCACTAGTATTGTTTCAATAATGCATCTTACTGTAGTTACTATAGGCCTAAATTATCTAATGTAAGCTAAACAAATGAGACTAATTGTCTACTATTTAATTTCGATATTTTAAACTATTCACTGGTATTGTTTCAATAATGCATCTTACTGTAGTTACTATAGGCCTAAATTATCTGTTGTAAACTAAACAAATGAGACTAATTGTCTACTATTTATAATTTCGATAGTTTAAACTACTCACTGGTATTGTTTGGATTATGCATCTTATTGTAGTTAATGCAGGTCTAAATTATCTATTGTAAATGAAATTAATGAGGCTAATTGTTTACTATTAAATATTTCCATTATTTCTTAATATTTATAAATATACTTTAAATCTTATTGTAAAATAAGTTTCAGGGGGTAAAAAGTACCAATTTATCGTACTAAATTGTAAGTCATCAAAATAGTTAGTTACAAATATTCTCGTTTGTACTCCTTATATATTGCGTTGTGTATTTTGATGAAACCGCCAATTAGATTTTTGCATCAAAATACACAAAATACTTATCTTACTTAAAGCTATATTTTAATTATGTAAGAGTTCAATTTAAATTCTAAATGTTTAAAATATTTTCAATTAAATAATTATTAAACATAGTGCTTAATCATAAAGGGAGAGAATAACACTTAAATTTCCTATCCAAATTGTGGCGGCCACATCGCATTATTCCTAGGCTTAATTAATTACTTAAGCAGTCTCACAATATATGAAACTAGAATTCGCCGAACATCACCAGATGGAACTTATCATATATATTACCAACCCAAACCGTCCGACCTGCCCGTAGGTCTTAGGCAAGACTGGCGATTTTATTCCCCTTTTCACCTTTTATTGTTAAATGCAACTGTTCAACCTTGGCATCAGACTGGCGATAATATTGTTTCTTCTGCATTTTATTATAAAATACAACTGTTCAGCCTTGGCATCAAACTGACGACTACATTGTCTTTCTGCTTTTATTGTTAAATGCAACTGTCCAACCCTGGCATCAGACTGGTGATTATGTTGTCCTCTCTGTCTTTTACTATTAAACAGTGCGCTGTTTGCAACACAACACAATTTATTATACTCAATATTAATTATAATTTTTCAAGATTTGACTTTACAGTTATGAATGTTAATTACCGTAATGTCACGAAAACTATTTTATGCTTATACGACTTTCAATTATTGCTCACTAAACCGTATAATTTCTTGAAATGTGTCACGAAATTTGAATTAAGTGAAGGTCTACAATTCGAGATTAGTGAAATTGATAGAGACATACAAAGTTACATCCAGAAATATCAGATAAATTCACACGGCTCATAACATAATAATTATCAAAGCTCGCTGATATCGACAGAATATTATTATATATTAGAAACCGCTTTATGTTTTCGTAAAAAAGGATAAACGGGAAAGTACAGATATATATAACTTTGTTTATGTTCATTTGAACCGGAAAAATGTTAATCAACACATTATGACAGTATTTAATGTCGAAATATATGTTGTCGTGCAAAACGTATCATCTGAATTCATTCTAAACGAAAGCAAGGATTGAGAAGACAATAACAGGAAGTATATAAATAATATTGTCATATCTGTATTTGCCATATTTTATTTATTGAGAAAGCACAAACGTGTTTTTCACATCGTTATCATAATTTTTACTTCTAATAATATATACATATATATATATATATATATATATATATATACATATATATATACATATATATATATATATATATATATATATATACAGGTTGCCCACTTATATCCGTTACACCCCCCTTAACTTTTAAACTGTGAGAGCTTAGGCCATAAAGTTGGTGTCTAGGTATAGTAAAAAGGCTATGCGCTAGTCGATGAGACAACTTACAATGCCATCTATTGGCAAATTTTGGAATTAATGGTCCTATCTCGTAAACTGTGAAAGATACGTGAAAAAAGTCAATTAGAAAGTTATAGAGCAGTCTCGATTTAGTGCGAAAATATACCTTGCGCACATTAATACTCAAAACAGAATGCAAAAAATGAACATTTGTTTGGTCATGATTTCGAAAATTGTCATGTCATAAAGAGTGGAAGAAAGAAACTGAGACACTTCCCTGTCTTCAGGATCATTTATTTACAATAGTATATTGCTCAAAATGCTCTCCGTTAGCCACTATACACATTTGCACTCTGGACTGGATTTCTCGCTGCACATTGGGCAACATGGCAGGTGTTACGGACGCAGAAGCATCAGTAATGCGGCGTCGAAGATCCTGCAATCTTGGCCTTGGGGTCGCATATACCTGCTCTTTTATGTGTCCCCATAAGAAGAAGTCCAATGAGGTCAAGTCAAGTAAGCGCGGGGGCCACTCGACGAAACCACCATACCCTATGACTTGATCCTGGAATGTCTCTATTAGGTACTGCTGAACGTTTGAAATCTTATGCGGAGGTGCGCCGTCATGTTGGAACCATACATTCAGGAGTTGGTGCAACGGTAGATTCTCAACAAAGTCGGGTATTACATCCTTCAGATGCAGCAAGTACCGTTGTCCTGTTAACGTGCCCTCGTAAAATACTGGTCCAATGAGCCTGTCATTAAAAATTCCGCACCAAATATTAATCAACCAGCGCTGTTGATGTCGAATTTCGATCGCATATCTCGGATTTTCCAGCGACCAGGTATGAACGTTCTGTCTATTAAACATTCCGTTCCTCGAGAAACATGCCTCATCCGTCCATATTATGTCTGCCAGGAATGTTGGGTGGACCTCTAAATTATTCATCACAAAGTTGCACTACGTGTAACGTCTCTCAGCATCTCTTGGCAGCAATCCCTTCACAGGTGTGGATCGGTATGGATGAGCACCAGATTTTTTCAGGATTTTCCAGACGCGGCTTTTTGAGAGGCCACAATTTTCACTGATCATTCTTGTGCTGCTCTGAGGATGGGCGAGAGCGTATGCTAGCACATCTTCAGGTTGCACTTTGCTTCCTACATTACGAGGTGTACGAAATCGAGGTCGGCTGGTGACGCAGCCCGTCTCCCTTAAATGTTTTACAACTTTTAAGATGGTCTGCCGTTTAGGATGTCGGCCTTGAGGAAAACATTCACGATACAGCCTTGCAGCTGATTTTGCCTTCCGCCCACATTCACCGTAAATTAACAACATCTCGCAATACTCGTCAATGCCAAATTTTGCCATAACTGTCCGCTTTAACGTACAACCTAGCAGAAACATCCTTTTTATAGTAGTAGTCTCTGGTGAACAGGTATGACGTTCCATCCTCATTTGCACAATACATGAGATCCATGTGATTTTATACCAGACATGGTTGAGTTGAGCTGTGGGTTTTGAGAGAACGATTTTGCAAGATCAGCAGAAAGTTTTCATGGTTTGTAGACACATTCAGTAAAGCACGCAACCGGTGGGGACAGAACCATGGTCCTCATGAATGCGAATCACGTGCGTTTTTCCTGCGCCACAACACAGGCTCGTATTTAGTCAGTAAGGTGGTCTTTTCGCGCTTCGCTTCACAATCAAACAAATGTTCATTTTTTGCATTTTGTTTTGAGTATTAATGTGCGCAAGGTATATTTTCGTAGTAAATCGAGAGTGCTCTACAACTCTCTAATTGACTTTTTTCACGTATCTCTCACCGTTTACGATATAGGACCGCTAATTCCAAAATTTGCCGATAGATGGCGTTGTGAGTTATCTCATCGAGTAGCGCATAGCCTTTTTACTATACATAGACACCAACTTTATGGCCCAAGCTGTCACCGTTTAGAAGTTAAGGGGGGTGTAACGGATATAAATGGGCATCCTGTATACTAGCAGTATACCCGTGCTTCGTACGGAATACATAATATAAAAAATCTTAAAATTCACAATCACGTGCAAATTCCTATAATATTCTAAAAGACATTATAATTCAAAGCATCCCATTAAAATATTTAAATTAATGTTCCTAAAAAGAAGTTTAAGAATTTTCTCGCTATACAAAAATTATCTTCACAGGAAGATCTGAAAAATTAAAAAATCCTAGTCCGACTTGTAAACAAATGTACAAAAATATGGAATTAAATCCATATATTCCAAAATAAAAGCGCTAAAACTGTATGGGAAGATATTTATATTCTCGAATATTAGAAGATATACCCATGTATTAGTAGAAGATTACCCATCTACAATGTATGAGTTTCAAAATTATTTACCAAACAATAACAGATAGTGTACTAAATTGAAAATACAAATGTGCCCCGTAAGCTTTAAACCTGAAGGCCGTAATCGATGCCAATACATGCCAAAATGAAAGCGCTAAAATTAAATACCCCTACTACTTATATTCTCGTGGATTAGAAGATATACTTGTGCATTTGTAGAAGATTACCCGTACTACAATATATGAATTTTAAAATTATTTGCCAAAATAAAATTGATAAAGCAATAAAATGAAAATATCAATAATTCCCGTAATCTTCAAACCCGAAGGCCGTAATTGATGCCAATATATGCCAACAAGAATGAGCTAAAATTGTATCAGGAATTTACCCGTACTACTTACATCCTCGTAGATTTGAAGATATACTCATGTATTTAGTAGAAGATTACCAGTACTACATAGCTGTTATTCGTACCGATTATATAACATAAAGAAACATAATATTTGCAATCATGAACAAATTCCTATACCATTTTAAATGACATTGCTATTCAAAACATTCTATTAAAATATTTAAATTAATGCCCTTAAAAAGGAGTTGAAGAATATTTGTTCTTGCTATACAAAAATTATCTTCACAGGCAGATCTGAAGAGAAAAACAGCCTGGTCCCGTTTGTAAATAAATTTACCTAAAGTATGAAATAAATCACTATTCACCAAAATAAAAGCGCTAAAATTGTATGGGAAATATATATTCCTGAATATTAGAAGATATACCAGTGTATTAGTAGAAAATTATCCGTACTAGAATATATGCATTTCAAATATAATTACCAAATTAAAACATATGAAGTAATAAAGTAAAAATATCAATTATCCCCACAATCTTTAAATTTGAGAGCCGTAATTGATTCCAACATATGCCAAAATAAAAGCGATAACATCGTACTACGTATACCCTCGCAGATTAGAAGATATACCGGTGTACAAATTGAAGTTTATCCGTAACACAATATATGAGTTTTAACCTTTTTTGCCAAAATAAAACAGATAACGCGATAAATTAAAAGTATCAATAATCCCAGTAATATTTCAGTCAGGAGGTCGTAATTGATATAATCCAGTCAAAAATGCGATTTCGATAAAATTTATTTTATATACATATCTTTATTATTTAAATCAGAAAATATTTAATAAAAATCGTCTGCCGCATAAACATATTGGAGTTAAAACCTTTGCTAAACGACATCATATCATTTTCCTCAAATAAATTAACGGAAAAAAATATTGTTTGCATAATGCTATATCTATGGAAGGTTTAACTATGCATTTTTAATTAATTTCTAGACAACCCCGGGTGATAGAAACTCGAAATATGGACTAAACTTCAAGTGGGGCTATTCCAAGGTTACATACAAAATATCACCCAATTCGGTTCAGCCGTTCTCCCGTGATGATGAGACAAATGGAAGTTTGGTTTTTCATTAATTTCTTGAGAACTATATCTTAATATATTACTATTCTTAGAATATCTTGAAACTATTTCAAGGCTACCCATAAAATTTCATAAAATCGGTTCAGCCGTTCTTCCGTGATGATGGAACAAACAGACAGATAATGCCACTTTGAACCTCGGCGGCAAAAATCAGAAATATTTTTTCTTTTAAAAATCAAAACTCCATGGTCTAAATAGTATTTACTGCAAATTTGGTTTAGTTTGGCCCAACAGTTTTCTCACTATCGGGCTCTAAACACCTCAACCTTAATTATGGCCTCCCTATATATATATATATATATATATATATATATATATATATATATAGTATATTTATTTGTGCAATGTAGTGAAACACAATAATATTTCAATTACTATTCTCTAAGATAGTAAATTTTAAGCAAATGCAATACTTAGGAGTCAGCGTATATAGAACAATATAGCTCGTTAAAATCGGATTAAGACGTTCTTGTGGTATTACGAGGCTTTTGCATATACCCTACCCTTATTATTCATCGACAATATTACATAATATCAATTTTTAAAGTTAAAAAATAAGATTCATATAGTACTGTTTTGATTTGAATATGCCTACTCCCTCAAATACTTCAATTTCGTATGTAGCTAAAATGCATTTTCTACTTTGCAATTCTTTATAGTTCCACTCCTTTTTACTTTCCTTATATACATAATGTATAAGGAAAGTATTGTGACGGGGTCGAAAATTCGAATTCGAGTTTTCGACGGGAGAGCACGTTTCAAGCATCCCTGATCACGAATCAAACATTTTTGAAGTGATGTCTGTGTGTGTGTGTGTGTGTGTGTGTGTGAAAGTATGTGTGTGTGTGTGTGTCAGTGGGTCTGTGGAGACGATAACTGACGAACGAATGGACCGATTCGAACCAAATTTGGTACAAAAATCACAATCTGTAAACACTGGAAGCCTATTATTTTTATACGCAATCGAATGTACAGAACCCCCTTAAATTTTCGAATGAAATTTTGAAAAAATCGTCAAAAAATCAAAGCTGCTAATAAAGTTACGCAAATAGACATTTCTTATGTAATTTTTCATTAGAAAGCGATTGACATAAATTTTAGAACGCTAACATGAACTGTTCTCGAGATATTGCACATTTTTCAAAAAAAATTATCAAAAAGTCATATAAAATAGAAAAAAAAAATTCCTATTGAGAAACATGTTCACTTTTCATATATAATATCATGGGATAAATTGGGTGACATCATTCTCGCGGATCTAGCTCGTTCCATTCATGAAAAAAGATACTTTGAGTAATACTTTTGCATTTGAACGCCAATTTATCTGATGTAAGAATAACTTATTTCTTCGTCCATAACGCTTGGCGAAATTTTGGCGACGAAATTAGCGGAATGTCGCCAACTTGGCGACTTTTTGAAATGTTGCCAAATTGACGAAAATCTCGCCAAATGGATAAAAATGACGCTAAATCAATGAAAATGTCGACTAATTGTGGAAAATTCAATATTTAATAAGTTATATAATATATAAATATATAATAATAGCTATATAATATGTATATATAATAATAGCTATATAATGTGTGTCGAAAATTCAATATCTAATAAGTTATATATATATATATATATATAACTTAACTTATTTCTTCGTCCATAACGCTTGGCGAGATTTTGGCGACGAAATTGGCGGAATGTCGCCAACTTGGCGACTCTTTGAAATGTTGCCAAATTAACGAAAATCTCGCCAAATGGATAAAAATGACGATAAATCAATGAAAATGACGACAAATTGTCGAAAATTCAATATCTTGGAAAGGATATTAGTATCTACTAGAAGAAAAACCTATTTATTTTACTGTAAAAGTAGTAAATTCATTTCATTATATGAGGAAAGTCATGTGTTGCCCACATCAGATTTTTTTAGTTATTATTTATTTATATTTTTATGTATTCTATATCTATCATTTATTTATATTCGTCTACATTATTCCTGTATTATTTCAGTATCCTTATTATATTTCAAAGTACTACAGTGAAAAAATTCTTCAGTTCCCCAAAATAAAAAAAAATAAAAAATTCTCATTAATGGCCAGTCTATATTGGGGTTGGTCTTATTTTTTTAGTCGTCAAAAATTACGTATAAAGCGCGCATTTAATTCATACTTTTGAAGTAATGTATTTTAGATCTTGACGATTTTTGCGGGCCATTGCGCAAAAAAAGATTTTTTTTAACCTTGTCAAAATCTAACCAGCACCATGGTAACCTGCAATCAATTTATTTATCAAATTTAGTAAAATTTGGTCAATTATTTTCTCTGCTAGAGTGGATAAATATAATTTTTGCTGGCCAATTATGAAAAAAGGCAAGTTCTTTTTATCCCAAATCGTGCCAAAATCTGATCAGCTCTAGAGTAACCTACATGAGACTTACCTAAAATTTAGTCTATTATAGTTTTGAGTTAGAGTGGATACATACATTGCACAGACAGACCCACATACAGACACACAGACGTTACGCTAAAAAAAGATTTTTCCTGTTCTAGGGTATTCGAAACGTGTAAATCCGCCGAAAACTCAACTTGCGAATTTCGACATGATTCCAATATTTCCCTATACAGTTCTATGTATTGCAGGGAACGTAAAAATGCAAATTCAGTTCAATTTTAAATAAAAACTAAAATTGAATTAAAAGTACAAAATTCAGTGTTATTTCAAATAAGTATGCTCGTTATTTTGTACCTTAAAACACAATTTAATGAATTGTTAAAGAAATAGTAATAAGAAGATGAATTTGAGTCTGGTAGAAAAGTCTTAAGCTGCCGACATTAAATATTACTTTCCTTATATACATAATGTATAAGGAAAGTATTGTGACGGGGTCGAAAATTCGAATTCGTGTTTTCGACGGGAGAGCACGTTTCAAGCATACCTGATCACGAATCAAATATTTTTCAAGCGATGTCTGTGCGTGTGTGTGTGTGTGCGTGTGCGTGTGAAAGTAAGTGTGTGTGTGTGTGTGTGTGCGTGCGTGTCAGTGAGTCTGTGGAGACGATAACTGACGAACGAATGGACCGATTCGAATTAAATTTGGTACAAAAATCACAATCCGTAAACACTGGAAGCCTATTGTTTTTATACGCAATCGAATGTTCAGAACCCCCCTAAATTTTCGAGTGAAATTTTGAAAAAATCGTCAAAAAATCAAAACCGCTAATAAAGTTACGCAAATAGACATTTCTTATGTAATTTTTCATTAGAAAACGATTGCCATAAATTTTAGAATGCCAACATGAACTCTTCTCGACATATTGCACATTTTTCAAAAAAAATATTAAAAAGTTATATGAAATAAAAAAATATATGTCCTATTGAGAAACATGTTCACTTTTCATATGTAATACCATGCGAAAAATTAGGTGACATTATTCTCGTGGATCTAGCTCGTTCCATTCATGAAAAAAGATAATTTGAGTAATACTTTTGTATTTGAACGCCATTTATCTCCTGTAAGTATAACTTATTTCTCTGTCTATAACGCTTGGCGAGATTTTGGCGGATTGTCGCCAACTTGGCGACATTTTTAATTATTGCCAAATTAACAAAAATCTCGCCAAATTGATAAAAATGACGCTAAATTAATGAACACGACGACTAATTGAAGAAAATTCAATATCTTGGAAAGCATATAAGTATATATTATAAGAATAACATATTTTAACTGTAAAAGTAGTAAAATCATTGCATTATATAAGGAAAGTCATGTTTTGCCCTCATCAAATTTTTTGATAATGTAATCATACGTTATTCTATAATGTAACGTTTTTCAACATAGTGAGATTCTATAGCAGAATGCCATGCATTTTTTATGATTGTGAATTTAATTTATCAAACTTACTTAAATGCACTTTTAAGCATTTGTGTCTTTTATAATTTATTCACTCTGCCGTAAAAATTCGCGTTATTTGTAGCTATATTATAATTCAAGTTTTAACGTTAAGATTTTGACAAAATACATTTCCAGACATCGATAATTTCATCGAGCAATGTAACACGTCAAGCAAATAAAGCATACGCTTCAATGATGCTAACAGTATTTTAAAACTGGGTACATTTTAATATATCTCATTTGTTTCAAAATTATTTAGCAAACTGCTTATATGTCGCAGAAATATCACCACATTTCATTAACGATATCTATTTAACTTGAAGTTTAAGTTAATTAGGCTGTCTCTTTTAAAAATGATAGAATCGTTTTAACTGCAAATTAAACAGTGAACTCTCTCAAGGAAGACATATTCTCTACACATTTGAACTTATATAGCAAATGTCGAGTATGTCAATAAGTATCAATAGTAATACACTATTCCAAAATGATATAGAAATTATATTCAATAAATAAACAGAAAACGCATGTGTCATAATTCGCATATTATTCATAAATAAAAGAAAACGACAAACAGCGCAGTGAAGCAGGAATTAAATGATTGGGAAATTGTTCAAGCCTTTTCATAATTTATTTTGTATATACTGTCTTAAAACTATGACAAACGAAAAAATCTGATGTGAGCAGCACATGACCTTTATTACAGACTCAAATGCATTTTCTTTTTCTTTCTTTTCTTTTATAAGACACTAGTAGCATACCCGTTATTCGTACTGAGTATATAATAAACAGAAACTAATAATTCACAATCATGTGAAAATTATGTTAAAATATTAAATTTATTCTCCTAAAGAGAAGTTTAAGAATATATGTTCTCACTATGCAAAATTATCTTCACGAGCAGGACTGAAGAGTAAAACATCCAGGCCCCCTTTTGAAAGCAAATATACAAGAAATATGAAGTTGAATCAATATATACAAAATAAAAGCGCTAAAATCGCATGAGACACGCACTACTTATATACTCAAATATTATAAGATACATATAACCTGTATTAGTAGATTATATGCATAAATTGAAAATATCAATAAACCCATAAGTGATTCCAATATATGCCAGAATGAAAGTACTAAAATTATATAGGAATATATAATATATATCCCAGTACTACTTATATTGTCGCAGATTAGAAAATATGCCTGTGTATTAATAGAAGATTACCCGTACAATATGAGTTTCAAAAATCTTTAACAAAATAAAACAGATGACGTAATAAATTGGAATTATCAATAATCCCCGTAGTCCTTATACCAGAAATTCGTAATTGATTCCAATATATGACAATATATATTAAAATATATGCAATATACCTGTACTATTTATGTTCTCGTAGATTAGAAGATATACCCGTGCATTTGAAGATTAGTCGTACAACGTACTATATGAGTTTTAACATTTTTTGTAATATTAAAACAATGGCATATTAACTTGAAAATATCAGTAATCCCTGAATCAACAGTCCCTGAAAATATCAATAATAATGTTTGAACCTGAAGACCATAATTGATATTATCCAGTCTAAATGCAATACCAATGAAATTTATTTTATATACTACATATCTTTATTATTCAAATTGGAAAAGATATCCCCTATTACAATATAAGCCTCATAGATACCCTATTACAGTATAAATACAATATAAGCCTTATAGATCCCTTATTACAATATAAGCCTCAAAATCGTTGCCAAAATAAAACAGATGACATAATAAATTGAAAATATAAATAATCCCCGAAATATTTAAGCCAGAAGACCGTAATTGATTCCAATATATGCCAATATATATCAAAATATATGCCAATATACCTGTACTACTTATATTCTCATAGATTAGAAGATATACCAGTGCATTTATGGAAAATTACCCGTACTACGTACAATATATGAGTTTCAACAATTTTTGCCAAAATAAAACAATAGCGTAATAACTTGAAAATATCAATAATAATAATGTTTAAACCTGAAGATCGTAATTGATATTATCTAGTCAAAAATGAAATTTATTTCATAATCAATGAAATTTATTTTACATACATATCTTTATTATTTAAATCTGAAATGATTTAATAAAAATGGTCTGCAGAATAAACACATTGGATTCAAATCCTTTGCAAAGCGACATATCATTTTCTTGAAATAAATTGGTGGAAATAATATTGTCTGAATAATGCTATCTCTATGGTAGGTTTGGCGATATTTTCGTCAATTTAGCAACATTTTAAAAAACCGCCAAATTAATCGCCAACTGGGACTGTAGAACTGACAGTCCCATTTGGCAAAAAATTGACGAAACATCATCACACTATCCCTTAACAAAACACAATTAATTACATTTATTTAGAGCAATTTTATCAATTTCAATATATTTTTATGGATTTACAAACATTTTTATTTTGGCGACATTTTAAAATTTTATTAAATGTGTTACTAAGTAGGATGGTTGGACTGACAGACAAATGCTACAGAAACATCATTTCAGTTATCAATTTGGCGTCATTTCCATTAATATGGTAACGTTTAAGAAAAGGTGCCAAGTTAACGATATCCCGTCAAATTCGTAGATGATGTGAAAAGTATTACCGAGGAATGTATCTCATTTTAGAGATGTTTAAATAAAATTGCATTGAAGTTGGAAAGTGTTTCATAATCAATGGTTTATGCATGATTGATCTTTCTTGTTTATATTTAGTGTTGTATTCTTCCTGAAACCGTTTTATTTTTGTTTAATTTCTCTGTGTTAATTTTCTAAAACAACGCAATTACAATATATTTGAGTTTAAATGATCATCAAACTTTGATTATTTCTACAACGAAACCTAATTTTCACTTATGGAGACTGTAAGGATCCCATTAACTGCATTGGACGTCTCAGTATGACCATGAGCAGTCCGATTTTTTGAGTTGAATGAAGTTTCTAGAAAGAAAGCCTTAACCAATATAAAATCCCCAACTCATGTCTTAGAACTTGATTCTTAAAGTGACACAATTAAGAACTTCTGAGGTAACTCAAAGTAGCCTTAACGACCAAAGCAAATACAACAGATACATAGGATTTAAATACACCTTCTTAATTGAGAGAAACTAAGTCATACAGCGATTGGCTGTAGGAGCAAAGAGGTCTGTATACAAGAAAAAACATACTATTGCACAAGCCCGTTCAGTGGATTGAACTTAAAACACAGAAATTACAGGACGATATATGTGAACTTTGGTATTACTCATAGTTAAACAATACTGACTGATAAATCTTACCGACTTTCATCAGATGATGCCGGTAGGCCTCAGCATGATCTACAATTGTACCATCCTATAATAACATCAGCTGTATTCTTTTTGTATACTCAACACTCATCGCTAAACTGTGGTTCACACGTTTAGCCCGTGGATTCAATGCTTCACTCCGGGAATAATGGCGACTCACGCGAATACGAATACTTATTCACCACGAAACAAAACTTGTTCTACTATCAGGATCGCAGAAACTTGTCATCCAGCTCTGGATTGGTCTACATAACCGAACCAGTAAGAAGTCGTTAATGCAAAATACATCATAATTTAGATCATGATTTAAATGGGGTAAAAATTATAACCTAATGGTTATATAAACCTTATATCTGTTGAGAATAAATCTATTGTTTAATCATTTAATGAAGATATGTTACTTTGGAGCTATATTCTCATTTGATTCGACCGCCAGGTGTTTCATATTGAAACGTACATTCTAAGACAAAAAAATGGACGCACAGAGAAAGAATTATCCAAATGAGACAAAATTTGGTACGTGTAATGTGGATGTATAGAAAAAGAAATTATTAGAATTTCAAAACAATTGTATGATTTATTGCATTGAAATATCTACACAAAGTGGGCACACCAATATGGCGTTGGCCCTCTTCTGACCTTCATACAAGCTGTTATCTGAATGTGGCATTGATGCATAAAGTTGCCGGATGGTGTTCTGACGGGTGTCGTCCCAAATGGCTTTCAATATGACGAACTAAATCATCTACATTCTGGGATGGCCGTAGGCTAAGCCCCATCTTAGCCCAAATGAGCTCAATAGGCGATAGATCTGGGGATCTGGCTGGCCAAGGAAGTGTGTCGTAAGCACGCTAGCAATCAATAGAGTGGCGTGCTGTGTGTGGCCTGGTATTATCTTGCAGAAAAGTTAGTCCGGAGTGTCGCGAAAGGAATGGTAATACAACGGGTCGTAGAATGTCGGCAACGTACCACTGCACTGTGATGGTGCCACGGAGGAATATCAAAGGGGTCCGACTATCAAAAGAAATGGCACCCCCAGACCATAGCTTCCTGTTGTCGGGTCGTGTGGCGTGTGACAGTAAGAACAGGCTCTGTCGATATTCGGGCTGTCTCCAGACACGTCTGGGCTGGTCGTTGGGACTCATTTCGAAACGGGACTCATCACTGAAGACAATTCGTCCCCAATCAGAACAACTCCAAGCTGATCGGGTCCGACACCATTGCAATCGCTGTTGACGGTGCATATAGGTCAGTGGTAGGCGGCGTAATAGGTGCCGTGAGTATAAATTCCACTGCCATAGTCTTCTATTAATGGTCCGGGTGGTCACTTCCGTGTTTGTCACACGTTGGATGGTTGATAACGACGAATCTCGTGCTGTCACAGCTGCTCTGACAATCGCTCTATCTTCTCGTTCTGTCGTCGTTCTAAGCCCTCCGCTGAAATCTGCCATTCTGGACCCATTCCTGCCAACGACTAATTTCTGCATCGCTCCTACCCAAATACCTAGCGATTGGTTGTGTGGCAATACGAAAAAGAATATTCACTTTAGGATTATTAAATTCATTATTTTAAATCACATTAACATTGCCGCAAATTCATATATAGTGGAATTAGCATTTAAACGTACATTGCTCGTTGTTGTGCCGCAATAACCCTCCAATTATTTTTACCTTTTGTGTAAGTCCTGAAAAGAATTATTAATTAATATTAAAAGATTAGACTATTTAAAACTTAAACAATATCATTTATTAACAACATAAATTTATCAAAAGCACTAATTTTCATCAATATCAACTTTCAGTTATTATCAATTTTCATTTAATATTTTAGCAAGGGGAGATATGTGACCCGAATTATTAGATTTGCAATAGTGTCTAGGACCGGTAACATCAGAGCACATACCTTCCAAATTAGTCTTGGGCTCATCGTTCTGAGGCTTGCATCAGTCTTGTACTGCCATAACTCTGTGGTGTGTGGCTCCTCCTCGTATTACTAATGCACTCGCCATTTGATCTACCTCCATTATTTTGGAACATCTCTTACTCTTAATTCATAACAGTGTAAATACTTGTACTCTAACTGCAACTCCTAAGTCATGTCTGCTAGAGGTCATGTTCACTTTGCTCCTTCCGTAAAACTCTGTTTTTTTAGACTTGTGGCTCTTTCGGCGGGGGGGGGGGGTAGCTCCGCCCTTCTTCCCCTTGGCGCTCATTGGTTCTTCTGAACCCAATGTCATCACTTCACACGTATCAATGCCCCTCTCAGCCCCTTTGGCCTGGGACACCCAAATTTATAGTATTTGACCTAAAAGTTCACGTTGTTGTAAACAACGGCGCCAGCCAGACTCGAGCTTTGTTAGCCGTTCTAGGCACCATAAATATTGAAATAAAAATGTCTCATGTGAGGACATATTCTGGCCTCACAGGTTGGTGTGCCCATCCAGCCTCATGCAGTCCGACCGCACGCACTCTTTCAAACTCCTTCATATGTTCGTAGTGGCCGCTAATTCGCCGGCGAGGCATTGTTACAATCAAGGTACTTAAACGCAATCGAAATCCACTGCACGTTTTGTTCCTGAAAGCGTGGTTTGTTCCTTATATATACCCTCATGGTGCTCAGTTTCAATATGCTGTAGTTCCGATTATTCATTCATTGACTGCGAATTTTTGATCATTTGTATATTAGGTCGAAATTGTTTGCATGTAAAGTTTCATTACTATCGGATTATTTTGCGGAATGCTTCGATTTTCTTGTCTGAGAGTGTACATATACAATGTAATGGAACATTTCTTACCCCAGGGCCACCTTGAAATATTGTTTCAAATGATTGCGGCGTTTTTACAATATAAAGTTATAACTCTTTCTTTTACCGCCATGGGGTAGATAAGAACAATGTGAATACATCAATTTTTTATCGGTATCAAAAAGCCTATTTGCAGCCAGATAAAGTTGTTCATTTGAAGAAAAATCATGACTTGTACACGGATTTATTTTTATTTAAATTGATGAAAAGTAAAATAAAGATTTTTGAAATTCACTAACATTTGAGCTAAAACATTTTAAAATTATTTAATTTTCTCTGAAGTAAACGAAGAAGAATTCACCTCAACACCAAACAAAATTCTTAGATAACCTTGGTAACGTCACATACAGAGGAGCCAATGAAGATCGTGTAACTTATAGAAATTTAACAGCGTTACTTATGAAAGTCCAGTTGAACCTCACTGAAAATTTATGTATATCATTTGATGCAAAATCCCATTGTTGACATATGAGTAAAGTAAAACAGAAATTAAAAATTAATTCATTACCAGATTTTTATTTAAACTTGTTGGCAATAATATAAAACAAAGGAAATCTTATTAAATTTTGGGATCCCGAATCGTGCTTAGTCAAAGCTAACTGGATGCGAGTTGGTCAAAATTAGCAATAGAAATAATCTGAGTCGGTTGGATTCGTTGATGTCGATGGAGGTAAATTTGGTCCATCTGAATTAATTGGTTTCGATTGAGCCAATGAAATTCACTTGAGATGGCTGGCGGCAATTTGTTATATTGAAATCCATTAACTAACTGCCAGTCATACCACGTTGGTTTTAACTTAGACGACTCTAACTAACTTATTCCAATATAATCAATTACAACCGATTGGTCTTACCCAGTTGTCTTCCTCATGAAGACAACTGGATAAGAGCTATCGGTGGTAATTGATTATATTGGAATCAATATGTTAGTTAGAGTCGTCTAAGTTGAAACCAACGTGGTATGATTGGCAGTTAGTTGATGGATTTCAATGCAGTAAATTAAAGTCGTATACATTGAGTTGTGGAAGGCAATAGTTCAATAGGAGTCAACAGATTCGATGGCGAAAATTTGAAATCATTCGTCGTCAATTGGCCATAATCGACACAAATTAATTCCATTGAATATCTTTGATTGAATTAGGTTCAGAAAGTTGAAGATTATTAGCGCTTGAGGAAGGAACCCGGGTCCAACACAGAATCGAATGCATTCGGAATTGGAGGATAGAGTGCTCTGGTATTTGTCGTGCCGTCAATTAGGTGAGTAAACGGAGGAAGAGGTGAGGTATTGAAAGCGAAGGGACGGTACAAATACGTGTGTCAAATGTTGGAGCGCTCGTGGTTGGACACTGAATGCATATCTAGAGGAAAGCGTTCGGGCTCTTATAATTTTGTCTACTTTAACCAGTATTTACTAAGAAGTTTTGAAGTGAATAACATCTATAGTTGGTGTATTCGTCCAAATTTGGGGCATACGAAAAATGTAAAACATTTTGGTTGCTTATATCTTCGAACCTAATAGATAAAAATATTAACAATTTATATTTTTCTCAAAAATATAGTACCATTTAAGAATATACAAAAATAATATTAATATGTTAATTTTTTGAACAATTTTTTTTTCGAAAAATGCAAAAAAAGCTTTTGTCTGAGCGAGTTTTTACTACAATGACTTCTAATTTGTAAAAGGTAGATACAAACAGTAAGCAACTGATATGTTTGGAAACAATATTTAGGAACAGATTTTAGATCCATAATTTGTTTTACAAAGCTCTTATAGTTTTTGAGCAATTGTGCTGTCAAATTGTAGAATATAGTAACATTTCTATTTTTAAAGTTTATAATGCTTTTATCCCAAAAACTACAAAAAATGCTATTTTTAAACAGCAAAAAGTAATTTATAGCACTTTGAAAATCCTACAAAGATATAATATTATGTTTCGAAGCTCGTTCTTAGTTTTCGAAATATAGTGGTATCCTATAAAATGTACCAGGCGTAATGGCGCTTATATACACTTGGTGAGAAGTATGTATCTTACTTTATTTACCAAAAACATGTTTTATTGGTAGTAAACGAAAAAAAACAAGTAATGAACTTTCTAAACTTTATTGGAGTTTTATTTTACAAACGTTATTCACTAAAAATCATTTCGACTCCACCGAACACAAGCTACCACTCGATGGAGCCGACATAACTGAAATTTTTACTTTTCCAACTTACATAATATAACTGCCGGAACGTACCTTGACAGGGTCAAAATTTGAATTCGACTTTTTGACAAAAGATCACGTTTCAAGCATCACTGAACTCGATCCGAACGTATTTAAGGTGTTGTCCTTGTCTCTGAATATATGTCAGTGTGTGTGTGTGTTTATTAATGTCATTATTGGTGTATGTGTCCGTGCGTCTGACAAAATGATATTTTATTAACGAAATTAGCAATTTGAGAAAAAAATGGTACGGTTACTATAATCAGTGAAAACTGGAAGCCTAATGAAACCAGAGAGAATAATTCGAAGACACCCCCACATTTCGATTTTTTTTTTTTTTTTCTGAGAAAATCATTAGAAAGTCATATTGTTAATCATTTAAGCAATTCATCATTAGGAAAATATATTGCAACCAATTTAAAACGTTAGCATGAACCGTTCATGAGATATAGCACGTTTATATAACTTTTTAAAACGTTACATAACATTAAAATTCCTGGCAATTATCCTTTAATAGCATTAGCGATAGATTTGGCGGAATATCGCTAACTTGGTGACATTTTGAAATGGGACCAAATTGATGAAAATGTCGCCAAATTGGCGAAAATGACCCCGAAATTGTTAAAAATCCAATACTTTTAATGACAAAAATCATTTAATATACAGACAATATTGTTTCAATATTTCTAATTTTCAAGTTAGTATACATATTCTGGTGTATTTCTATGTTCATATAAAATAATCAATTAAGTTTTTAATACTTTACAACATAGTTGAAAAGTGTTTATGACTTTGTTCATTCTGTCTGTCTGTCTGCCTGTCTGTCCGTTCGCACGATAACTGCCGTAAAAATGACTTTATCAAAATGAAAGTTTAGTATGTTGTTCAGACGGTCTGTGGGACCTATGGGAATATAAATGAATAATAACACCCAAGTAGCTTTGGATTGAACCCGGGTTGAAAAAATGAAATGCATTGAACCCTATGGGACCTAAATTTTTAAACATTTTTTAAGCGAATTTAAAGTTCACCCATTGCTTCTACAGTTTTAGGAGATATTCAAATTGTCCCATAAAAATATGAAAAAAAATTCAGCAAAATATATTCAGTAGTCATTTAAATAAAAATAAAAATATTAATTATACCCGTATTATATGAAGAGATCACGTGACCCACTTAAAAAAGATATGATATCCATCTTGTGTCAAAATTGTGATTTTTAAAGTTCTGTTTAATTTATATTTAATGTTGTAACTGTCCTAAAATCGCTTTATTTTTGCTTAAATTCTGTGCATCTACATTCTGAAACAACGTAATTACAATATATTTGAGTTTAAATAATCACCAAACTTTGATTATTCCTACAACGAAGCCTAATTTTCACTTATGGAAAATGTGAACAAATAAAGATGTCGGATGCGTTGAATAAGAATTGCTGAATTTCTTTAAGATTATTTAGCTCTAGAGTCTGCAATATAGCTGATATGAATTAAACATTCTTTGATTTTATATAGGGAAACATACGACTTTTTCGATGAAGTTTTAAGCATAGAGTTAAATTACTTGTACCTCCATGGTTTTAAGTTTTTAAATAAAATAAATTATTGTAGCATTGTGATGAATGAAAAGAATGGAATAAAAGTGTATGAATGAAATATTTACAGATTTTACATACAGAGCCAGATAATTTATATTTCAATGACGTCATTTGAATAAAGTTAATTTTTGTCGATGACGTTTTAAGTTTTTTAATCTATAATAAATTAACGTAGTATTGTGATAATTTTAAAAATATTACCGCTGAATGTTTCGCATTTTAGAGATGTTTAAATAAGATTGCATTGCAATTGGAAAGTGTTTCATAATATATGCTTTATGCATGATTGATCTTTCTTGTTAATGTTGTCTTCAAGCATACGATTATATTACGAGAAATATTTTATTACTATTTTGATAGATAGTTACATTTTTACTTTCCTTATATATGTACATGGTATAATGTATATGACGGTGTCGAAATTTGAATTCACGTTTCTAGCATCCCTGAACACGAATTAGATGCTTTTGTGGTGATGTTTCTGTGTGTGTTAGTGAGTCTATGGAGACGATATCTCACTAACGGAGCGATTCGAATAAAATTTGGTACAAAAATTGCAATCCGTGTATACTGGAAGCCTATTGTTTTTAAACGCAATCGAATGTTTAGAATACTCCTACATTTTCGAGTGAAATTTTGAAACAATCATCAAAAAATCGAAACCTTTAATAAAGTTACGTAAATAGTCATGTCTTATGCATTTTGTCATTAGAAAACGATTGGCACAAACTTTACAACGCTAGCATGAACCGTTCTCGAGATATTTTATATTTTAAGATTAAATTTATCAAAAAATCACGTAAAATAAAAAAATATTAACTATTGTATTATATGTTCACTTTTCATATGTAATATCATGCGATAAATTAGTGACATCATTCTCGTGGTTCTGGGTCGTTCCATTCATGAAAAAAGATACTTTGTGTAATACTTTTTATTTGGACGCCAAAAGTCATTTAACTCTTATAAGAATAACTTATTTCTCCGTCTATAACGCTTGACGAGATATTGGCGACGAATTTGACGAAATATCGCCAACTTAGAGAATTTTTTAAATGTTGCCAAATTAACGCAAATATCGCCAAATTGATAAAAATACCGCTAAATCAATGAAAATGACGGCTAATTGATGACAGTTTAATATTTTGGAAAATACAACATTGCAGATTTAAAGAATAACCCATTTCCTTGTAACATTTTGGGAGAAATTTAGCGAGACCTTGCCAACTTGGCGACTATTATAAATGTTGCCAAAGTGACAAAAATGTCGCTAAATTGATGAAAATGACGCCAAATGAAAGTAATGTTTCGCAAACTCTGCTTTCCGTCATATGACGGGCCTACTTTCTAGTATATAATAAATGATCTTCCCTCCGTTTGTCTGTAACAGTTGGTGCAGCATTTGGCGAACTTGGTGAATAATTGAGCAAAGTATCGCCAACTTGGCAATATCTTACCCCAAATTGACAGAAATTTCGTCGAAATTGCAAAATTGACGCTAAATTAATGAAAATGAAGCCTAATTGAGGAATTAATTATTAAAATGTTTGATTATATGAACAATATCGCTTATTGAGGATGTATGAATATTGATAATTATTTATTTAGATTTGCGCGAAACATAAGTTACTTGAGTACTTTCAAATAGTTTACTTAAGTGTTGTCATCCAGAAAATCGCCAAATGTACAATTCCACGATGAAACACAGTACCGTGGATCTTATACATTATTTTTTTACTGTAAAAGGAGTAAATTCATTGCATTATATAACGAAAGTCATTTGATGCCCATACCAGATTTTATACTTTTTTTCCAACATAGTTGTAACGTGTCTATAACTTTATCCATTCTGTCTGTCTGGCCGTCCGCACGATAACTTCCGTAAAAATAACTCAATCAAAATAAAATTTTGAGACGGGCATATGGGAATGAAAATAAATAATATCACACAATTAGTTTCTTATTTAATCCGAGTAAAAAACATGAAATACATTGAACTCTATTTAACATAATTTTTCAAACATTTTTAAACGGAATAAAAATACACAAATTGCTTAGAAAATTTTACGAAATATTCTAATTATCACCTAAAATGTGTAAAAAAAATTTCAACAAAATGTGCTAAGTAGATTTTTAAATAACAAGAAAGATCAATCATGTTTAAAGCATTGATTATGAAACACTTTCCAACTCCAATGCAATTTTATTCAAACATGTCAAAAATGCAATACATTCTTCGGTAATATTTTAAAACGTATCACTATACTGCATTAATTTATTATATTTGAAAACTTAAACCTTCATAGAAAAAAATGAACTTCATTCAAATCACGGCATTGAAATATAAATTGCTTGGTTTAAACATCTCCAAAATGCCATACATTCCTCGGTAATAATTTTAGAATTATCATAATACTACGATAATTTATTATATTTGAAAACTTCATCGAAAACAACTGAAATTCATTCAAATGACGTCATAGAAAAAATAATACGCCTGGCTCTCTCTATAAAAGCAGCATTTCATTCATAACAATTTCCCATTCATTTCATTCATCATAATACTATAATAATTTATTTTATTTAAAAATTAAGACCATGGAGCTACAAGTAATTAAACTCAATGCATAAAACTTCATCGAAAAAATCGTCCTTCTCTTTGTAAAATCAATGAATATTTCAATCATATCAGCTATGCAGACTCCATGGGCTAAATAATTTTGTGTTAAAGAAATACAGCAATTCCAATTCAACTCATTTTACATATTTTGCTGTTTACATTTAACATAAGTGGAAAATAGGCTTCGTTGTGGAAATAATCAAATTTGGATGAGCATTTAAACTCATATATTGTAATTGCGTTATTTCAGTATGTAGATGCACAGAATTTAAGCAAAAATAAAGTGATGTTAGGACGAATACAACACTCAATATGAGTTAAAAGAACTTTAAAAATCACGATTTTGAGAGAAGATGGATCCCATATATCATTTTGAAGTGGGTCACGTGATCTTTTCATATCATGGTCACGTGATCCCTTCATATAAGAGATGTAATTACTATTTTAATTTTTATTTAAAAAACTACTGAATATATTTCGCTGAATTTTTTTTTATATATTTTATGGAAGAATTTGAATTTTATCTAAAATTTTCGAAGCAATTTGTGAATTTTAAATCCGCTTAAAAAATGTTTGAAAAATTAGGTACCATAGGGCTCAATGTATTTCATTTTTTCAACCCGGTTCAATCCAAAACTAATTGGGTGATATTATTCATTTATATTCCCATAGGTCCTACAGACCGTCTGAACAACATATTAAAATTTCATTTTGAGTAAGTCATTTTTACGGCAGTTATCGTGCTAACGGCAGACAGACAGACAGACATACAGACAGACAGACAGACAGACAGAAGGAGCAAAGTCATAAACACTTTTTAACTTTGTTGTAAAGTGTTAAAAATGGCTAAATTTAATAGATGTAAATTTAAAGGTTTCATTCTCATCTTTGGCTTTGATTGTCATAACAGGGTTTTCATACAACGCCTGTAGAAGTGTAGTAAGTATGAATTATAGCAAAGAAAAGTATTTTTGCATAATAAAAAGCTTGACTAGCTTTATCTATTCAGTAAACGTTTAACAATAAAATGCCGTGCTAGCCCTTAAAGCAGACCATTCAATAATAATTCCATATTTATTTAGTGTTAAATTGATAAGATTGATAAGTAATATTTTAATGAAGAAAATACTTGAATTTCAGTCTAAGGACTCTTTTAATTAATTCAGGAAAAGCTTATATGGAACTAAGTGTTTTAAAGGGTTTTGAATGATAATTGATTTGACATAACTTGAAGTAATTTATGTTTATATGGAATATGATAATTAGAGGGTTCAATGCATATAAATAAAGTGAAACATGTATTAGTTGTAATATTCATCCACCTATATAAATGCCAAAATTAATGTTTTGTTTAACGCCTACCATTGGTAATTCTTCATGGATTTGCTTCTTGCCATATTTTTATGTCGCCAGCCATTATGGAGTATTTTCGCTCTATATCAGGGAAGAGATCGCACCTGAGGTGTTACTATCACTACCTTGTTTAATCACTCATTCGGCCTCTTTGAGATTAAATTTTACAGTGTTTATATGTATAAAATATTTTTCCTATTCATAAAACTTTCCTTCACATTGCTGAATGTCTTCGTGAACTGACGGGGAAATCCCGCGTTTACAGTATTGAATTCGTCGATTCGTCTAACCACGGAAATTTACCTCTTTGAAACACTCCCCTGCAGCTACGAAGCTCCCAATCCGTTTCCAGCGAAGTCCTCGCACCCCTTTACGATCACCGCCCGTTGCATGCCAATGGGGCTTGTAACATTACTACGCTTTGCCGACTCTCGTAACTCGATTCGTGAGTCGGGAGGCTCCAACTCCCTGCGCTCGCAGAGGTCGCTTCTCGAGCTATTTCAAGTCAAACTAAAGTTTAAATCGGTAAACGGTTTATTTCATTGAATACCCCCATTATTTCTCTATAACCGTACTATATTTCATGTCTTTGTATGCTACAGTTTTTGCGCTACGAGATAGAGAAAATCGATGGACATGCCTATACGAAAGAACATTTTTCATGTCAGAAGTGCATGAAAAGTAAAATATCTCATAAACTGCATCTAAATTAAGGAAGAGGGTTCCGTCCTGCAAAAATGCACCTGTATAGGTACCTGTCTGAAAAAATTCGTGGTCTTGCCATTATTAATCTATGCAGGACTCGAGCTCATGGCTTAGATATTTTGTCTTTGAATTTGACATTAAATATTTTTTAAACTACAATATATTTCGAAAATCAGTTGATTGCAGCGTATTCTCCAAACCTTTCTCTGTGTTCAATTTGATATTTCTGTATGCCATAGATTTTGCAGTAGGAAGTTGACAGACTCGTTGAACGAGAAATTTATCAAACAGCGACGCTACTTATATTTAATATTAGGGGGCTCTGCCCCCTGCTTGCTACACTCCCCCAATCCCCATCGGGAGGCTTCGGGAGGACTCACCAAAGCTCGCTTCATACCCATGTTTCCTAAAATATATACTTTCAAAAATCTCTTTTTCAATCCCTTCCAATTTTTGGGAGTTAAAACCAGGGATTTTTCTTAGCTCAGGGAATCCAGAAACTGAATTCCTTGATCATGAGCTCAGCTCGCTTCGCTAGTTATTTCATGCCAATCTAAAGTTTAAATCGATAAACGGTTTATTTCATCATGTTACCCTATTATTTTTCTATAAGTGATCAAATTTCATATTTTTGTTTGCTATAGTTTTTGTGGTACGAGACAGAGAAATCCCTACATGTGCTTATACGGAAAAAAAATTGACTTCAAAAGTGCATTAAAAGTAAAATATCTCAAAAACCACACCGATATTAAAGAAAGGGGCTCCGTCTTGCAAAAATTCACCCATGTAGGTACCTGCCTGCTGAAATTTTTGGTCTTGCTATTGTTAATCTATCCAGGACGTAAACTCGCAGCTCAAATATTTTGTCTTTGATTTTGACATTGAATATTTCTTAATCTACAATATAAATCAGAAAACGATTTATTTCAACGTATTTACCAAAGCTTTTTCTATAAGTGTACCAGATTTCATATTTTTATAAGCAAAAGTTTTTGCAGTACGAAGCAAAGTATCTCGAGAAACGAGAAATTTGTCAAACACCGGCTGCAGCGTCAGCATTAGTTACTCTTTTTAATCTAGAGAGATAGAGAGATGATTTTCCATTCTTAATAGATTTTATTCTTTAAAAAGTTTAAACTTCTGTTGATTTTGATGGCATAGAATGACCCATTAGATCTTTGTGAACTCCTTCTTCAATTACTTCATTTGGAAGGAAGATCCGAGAACTCCGTCGACTCTGAGGAAAGTCGCCGTTTCAGCAAACTTTCAAAACGAACTTTTTGGCGGGGTGATTTGAAATTCCTCTTCCAAATTTAAAAAGGTGCTAGGGTGCACCAAAATAAACTTTTTAGTAAAAAAAATATATGTTCGCACATGATGCGCGCAGGCGATAATACGCGAAAGAATTAAAAAGTGAAATAAAATGTTTATTTACTTCATTTTACATTAGTTGCTCAAAAGAGTGATCGCCAACATAACCTGACGGCATCGGCGCACATGTTTTCGAAAATACCAAGTATTTCGTGAGCAGTTGCAGTAGCGGCATAAATCCTTGCGACGAGGTACTCTGGTGAGTTAATGAGAGTCTCGTAAACGAAACGTTACATGTAGTCCATACGTAGGAATCGATACATGTCAATTTGGGAAATCTTAGTGGCCAAGTGACAGGCCAGCCCCAGTCAATCCGTCGACACGAAAAGTGGCGTTCAAATAATTACGCACACCAATGTATTAGCCCAGTGGTTAGCGCGCGGGCATTGCACTCGGTAGGCCCGTGTTCAAGCCCCTCCGCTGCTAAAACTGCCTCCGTGTTCATGCGGAGTATGATCACGTTAAACATGTGGGTCCGTAAGTCCTTCCGAGAGGTTAGTGGTAGGGAAAGGAGGGTACGGTCCCTGTGGATGCATCCCCAACTGGGTTCCGGTCTAAATTGGGTGGCTCTTCCCGGCAGTCCAAACAGTTACCTTACACCTTTCTGGTAGGTCGGACGCTCTGGGTCTTAACAATACCACCACCAACAACAGCAGACCAATGCGTTGTATGCTCACACCATCGAATGTATGTTGAAACTACATTCGATGGCGAACAGACACTGGGATATCATCCAATAGTTCTGGCAACTTTTCTACAAGAAAAGTACGATAATTTCACTAGATGGTTAGATGTGGTAGCAGATATAGTCCAATTGAGATCTAAAACAGCCAAAGCGCCAAAAAAAAAACAGCCTCTGGCGCCAACCAGAACTTCATGGCGACAACACGCAATAGTTGCGGACATACATTCTTTGATAAAAAAACTATTTTGGTGCACCTTATAACCTTTTAAAGTTTGACCAGAGATTGTTGAATCATCTTGTATAGAATTATGTCACTCCAGTGAATACAGTTCAAGATAAAGTTGTAGTTGTAGGTGAATTATGTTATTGTATTTTTGTTCGAAACTTTTCCAAACTTGCACTGTGTGTCCTTTTTAATAAACTGCATCCTTTGAAATATGAGTCTCTACCTTTTGAGTATAGTGGTTGCAATTCGTATTTTGTTTTACCTGTTTTGTTCTCTGCCCGTTGGCCCGCGATTGGTGTTGCCGCGGTGACGAGATGGGGAGGACTTGGTGGCGCTGGTAGTCGATGGCTTCACCCTTGCCACTGGGTTATGCACAGCGAAGAGAGACTGGGAGTTGTTGTCGAACGACTACTCGTTTCTCGTATATCATCAGTTGGAGTCAGCTTTCTTCTCTTATGTGATGTTACATAACCATTTAAATTCAGATTTTTTAATTTTAAAAACCATTGCACACATTTGTAAATATGGGACTAAAATATATATATTTCTTCTGCACACAACGTTTCAATAATCTAAACATATATTATTATATTTGATCCTCAGACAAACGATTAATAAGTTTTAAAGTCATAAATTTTATTAACTTACGACAAAATAAATAATTGGAAATTCTCTAACTTTTTTAATTCAATAGAATATAGGCTTAACGATCAAATGTGTATGGAATACAATAAAATAAGTAATTTGTTTAACGTAATTGTTCTAGAAGAATACAATAAACCCGCCGGACACTGTGTCGTTACCATTTGTTGGTTGTTACTATTTTAAGCGTCTTTTAATGGCTGCTGGTTTAAAGGAAAAGTGTTCAGAATTAATGTCACTTGACTAAGAAATAAATTTTCCTCCTAACAGTGGATAATAACGAAAGTTTTCTGGAATAAATATTTTAAACAGAAAATCGGCAAAATAAGACTCAGATATGTTAAGAGTTTTATGTTTAATATTTGGACATTATAAGTTCTGCATCTATCTTTAATTATACAATGGATAAGGAGCTGAAAAATCGTTACAGGGGTGAAAAAAAAGTGTCGTCAGAAGAAAGGAGTTATTAATTGTGATTACTTCTCAAGACAGGTAGTACTAATGCTTTAATCTATTATTTTACAGAACAGTCGTGTTGGACAAACTCAATTTTCCGTTTCTAGACAAAAGTTTAATATACCTCATTTAACACTACTATTTTACTTGGATTTATACAGTGTGTCCCATCAAGACCGCCCAAACTCTGCACAGCCAGATTCCTCGCTTGGAATACATAAAAATTGGCCAAAGAACTGTACCTCTATGACCCATAGTTTTCGAGAAAAATGCGACAGAAAACTATGACGTCATATCCGGTGTACGAAAAAACAACTTTATTGGAAACATGAGCACCGGTATTTGCATATGTTTACATAGGAAGATGTTCAAAATGTGCACCGCGCATATCGAGACATGCATGCGCTAGCAGTGGATTGGCTGACTGCACGCATTGCAGCAGCGTGGTGCCCACAAAAGTACACGCAGCATGAAGACGAGCAACTAAGTCACTTTCCGCAGTTACTAGGTCTCGATAGACCAATTCCTTCAGATGGCCCCATAGGAAGAAATCCAAAGGTGTCAGATCTGGCGATCGTGGCTGCCATAAAACCGGAACCCCACGTCCCGTTTTATGTTATACCGATGTTCATGTTTCCAATAAAGTTGTTTTTTCGTACACCGGATATGACGTCATACTTTTCTCTTTGCATTTTTCTCGAAAACTATGGATCGTAGAGGATTCTTTGGCCAATTTTTATGTATTCCAAGCGAAGAATCTGGCTGTGCAGAGTTTGGACGGCCTTGATGGGACACCCTGTATATATTGTATCAGTTTTTAGAGTGCATTATGATCTTGCAGAATGTAATATAATAGAATAAATATTGAAAAAGGTAGAATTTTTCATTGGACACAATTATCTCAAGGTTCAGGTTAAAGATTAAGATAAATACATGTATTGCAATACATGTATTGTAATGCATGTATTGCAATACATGTATTGTAATACATGTATTGTAATACATGTATTGTAATACATGTATTGTAATACATGTATTGCAACTTCACTCCATGAAGGGAAGTTTTGAATTGGATTAAAAAACCTGGAGAAAAACTACAATTTTATGTATCTATAATAATTATCTGCTTGGAAATGTTTCTATTTCATAAGTACAAAAAGCTACATGTCTTCTAATCAAATACGGCAGTTAAACAATGTCACTTTATACCATTTTTTCTTCGAAAGAGTATTTGTTCAGGCACAATAGGAAAATCCTTGCGTTCCATTGCCCGTTACCGTTTGGGGACTATTATTTTTAAGCGGATTTTAATGACTTTCACTTGAGGCTACAGCGCTTTTGTATTAACAGCGCCTGGTAAAGAACTAAGTAGCTTTGATTGTCCCAAGAACAAATATTTAAAAGATGTTAATTTTAAATTAGATAAAAAATTGTGTAGCTCAAAATTCATAGAAATTGAAGCACAGATTTGTATGTTTTCAAATGAAATATATCTTGGCAAAGAGAAACTTATTTTCAGCGTGAAATACAAAATGAATCGAAAGTGATGTTTGATGATGTTGGATCGTAACATTCAAAAAATATTGTTAAATGCACTAAAATACTACAGAAACTCAATTTAAAGAAACATGTACTTTTATAATTTTCTAAAACATATTTTTGTTTCATTATTTAATACTACACTTAGGTTTCTTCGGGCAGTTTGAAAGAAACTCCATTCGAGATTCCGTTGTTGTTGTTGAGACCCAGACCGTCCGACCTACCAGAAAGGATTCGAGATTCCGTATCAGAATCCGTCGGAGAATGTGTCTCTTCCGATCAATATTATTAAGGACTTTTCGACCCATTTCTTACACATAATTACTCATCGACCTCCAAGCAAATCGTCAATTTTTTGCGACCCTCCATAAACGTCACTTGATCCACAAATAGTAGAACTCGCTATATTTTGAATCAAAATTCTCGTAATAAAAGGGATTGAAAATTAAATGGATTAAATGTTCTCTCTAGACATCGAACTTTAACTTACAGTTTCTAAAGTTGGCGATGTTGCTCCAAATTTGTCACCATCAGTGATAAAAAGATATATATATATATATATATATATATATATATGTATATATAATATAAAAATGAAACACTTAGAAATTCTATAAAGAATGTGCAGAGAGAAGAAAAGTAACAATAACTGGCCTAGGGGAGTTGCGACCCCAATCTCCACTTTTCTTTCCTTTGGTTTTTGTATTTTTGTGTTTCAATAGGCTATATTGTTGGTATTGGGGCCTTTCTTTAATAGGTATCGGCTTCCGGTAGTGTTGCTATGGCGTGAAGCATGCTAAACCGGAGAGTGGGGATCACAACTCCCCCCCGGCAAGTTATTGATATTTTTCATTTCTTTGCATTCTTTATAGAATTTCTAAGTGTTTCATTTTTGGATTTTATTTTGGTAAATTATACACTGTGGCAGCATTGCGCCTGGTAGTTAAATTTACATTCGGTATTTTCTGCTTCTATACTTGTTTAAATTTTTAAAAACGTTTAAACTATATATTTTATATTTTATGTATATATATATATATATATATATATATATATATAGAATTTATTTTATTATATTTATTTATTTTATATTATATATTTTATATTATGTATATATATATATATATATATATATGTTTATATATATATATATATATATTATATTTTATATATATATACTATAGAAAATGAGACACCAAGAAGGAGTGGGCAGAAAAATATGCAAATTGCAGAGTAGGCGCAGCCCACCGAGTTATGCAAATGATGCGAAATGCGCAGCTGTCCCGTGCACGTTGAATGAGACATAAGGGAAGGAACCTGTAGAATCGGTAATAGTCGCGCCGTTCTGCCTGCCAGGGAAATCATTTGGCATTTTTTTCGTCTCAGAGAAAACGTGTAGTAACAGAGAATGCCAGGTCGCCGTCAGAGACATATCCAGCAGACAGACGATTTCACGAGGGGTATGGTGATCGGACTCAGAAGGGTAGGTCGGTCCATACGTCAAATCTCAGCGGACAGCAACTTGCACACGTTCACGGTGCACCGGCTGTAGCGAAGATGGTTGGAACAAGGGAATGGAGAACGTTTGAGGGGTGCCTGTGAGGCCAGAGCGATGTCAGCACGCGCGGACCGACCCATCCGCTAGCAAGCACTGGTGGTCCCGCAGGTCACTTCCGTTGCCCTTTTACAGCATGTGGTAGACACCCTTGAAGCTCCCATAAAGACCAGGACTATTATCCGTCGATGGGTCCCACTCATGGCGTCCGGTAAGAATACTGCCATTGACCCAACAGCACACACGCCTCCGCAATGGTGTCGAGATAGAGTCACGTGGACGGCGGAAAGACACAGGGTCGTGTTCTCAGACGACTCACGCTTCTGTTTTAGCAATGACAGTCGCCATGTACGAGTCTGGCGCCGAATGCTGACAGTTCCAATCCGGTCGCATCTGTCGAGAATTACACCGCGCAACAAAGCGTCATCATGGTTTGGGGCGCCATCGCCTACGATAGCAGGTCACTTCTGGTCCGTATTGAAAGCACTATGGCGGTCCAACGATACATGCGCGACGTGCTGCGATCGGTGACACTACCTTCCTTCAGGGGGTGCCCAATGCCATTTAGCAGTAGGATAACGCCCGACTACACGCGGTACGCATTAGCCAACATGCCCTGCAAGGTACCCAGTTGCTTCCCTGGCCACCAGTCTCCCCTGATTTCTCACCAATCGAACACATCTGGGGCGTGATTGAACGCCGGTATCGAGTGCTGCCACCGCCGCGTCTTGAAGACGAATTCTGGAAAATGGTTGACAGGGAATGTTCAGCCATTCCTCAGGCCAACATCCGCTCGCTCATTGACTCTGTACCTAGATGTTTTGCTGCCTGTATCATTGCCCGCGGTGGTCTTACAACCCACTGCTCAGACGTTGTTATCGCTCAGTGTATATAGGGGTATCATGCTGCAATAAACATCACTTATTGTTCAATGCTGTCTTTCTCTGTTTGCCGATATTTTCATCACTTTCTGCCCACTCCTTCTTGGTGTCTCATTTTCACTGTCTTGTAGTATATATATATATATATATATAACATAAAATCCAAAAGGTATGTTCCAAATCCGAAAATCAAATATGAAACAAAAAGAAAAGAACAAGACAAGGAACAGTACCAAAATTTGGCCGAGGGGGTTGGGACCCCCTCACACCGGTTCAGCATGCTTTACGCCATGACCATACCCCCGGATTCCGGTACCATTCCGTAGGCCATTATGCCTAAGAAAATCTTTATAGGAGGAGAAAAGACCTTAATCGTTTAAACAACACAATAATTTATATAAACAGGCCCCCTAAAGTTACCCCCTAGTTACTCCCTAAAAAATCCGATGTGGCAGCATATGACTTTCCTTATATAATACAATAAATTTAACACTTTTACAGTAAAAAAAAATCTGATGTGGGCAACACATGACTTTCCTTATATAATGTAATGAATTTACTACTTTTACAGTAAAAAAATAGGGTTTTCTTATAGTAGATACTAATATTCTTTCCAAGATATTGAATTTTCGACAATTAGTCGTCATTTTCATTGATTTAGCATCATTTTTATCCATTTGGCGAGATTTTCATTAATTTGGCAACATTTCAAAAAAGTCGCCAAGTTGGCAACATTCCGCCAAATTCGTCGCCAAAATCTCGCCAATCGTTATGCACTAAGAAAAAAGTTATTCTTACAGCAGATAAATGACTATTGGCGTTTAAATACAAAAGTATTATTCAAAGTATATTTTTCATGAATGGAACGAGCTAAATCCACGAGAATGATGTCACTCAATTTATCGCATGGTATTACATATGAAAAGTGAACATGTTTCTCAATAGGAATTTTTTTTTATGTGAATCTTTCATAATTTTTTTGAAAAATGTACAATATCTAGAGAACGGTTCATGTTAGCGTTCTAAAATTTATGCCAATCGTTTTCTAATGAAAAATTACATAAGAAATGTCTATTTGCGTAACTTTATTAGCGGTTTTGATTTTTTGACGATTTTTTCAAAATTTTATTCGAAAATTTAGGGAGGTTCTGAACATTCGATTACATATAAAAACAATAGGCTTCCAGTGTTTACGGATTGTGATTTTTGTACCAAATTTGGTTCGAATCGGTCCATTCGTTCGTCAGTTATCGTCTCCACAGGCTCACTGACACACACACATACTTTCACACACACACACACACACACATACACACACACAGACATCACTTCAAAAATGTTTGATTCGTGATCAGGGATGCTTGAAACGTGCTCTCCCGTCGAAAACTCGAATTCGAATTTTCGACCCCGTCACAATACTTTCCTTATACATTATGTATATATAAGGAAAGTAATAGGTTATTCTTATAGTAGATACTATAAGAACTGCAAACGCTGGTTATTCTCGACACGAACATATTTAAGTGGATGACATTGTGCTATATATAAAGGATTTGTGTCGAATACATCATACATTTTTAGGGGGTAACGTGAGGTCCTGTTTATATGAATAGTTTTAACCATTAAGGTCTTTTCGCCTCCTGTAAAGATTTTTTTAGGCATAATGGCCTAGATACGGAATGGTATCAGCATCCGGTATCGTGGCCATGGCGTAAAGTATACTGAACCGGTGCGGGGGGGTGACCCCCCCCCTCACACCGGTTATTCATTCCAAGATACTGAATTTTCGTCAATGAGTCGTCATTTTCATTGATTTAGCGTCATTTTTATCCATTTGGGTAGATTTTCGTTAATTTGGTAACATTCTAAAAAGTCGTCTAGTTGGCGACATTCCGCCAAATTCGTCGCCAAAATCTCGCCAAGCATTATGGACGGAGAAATAAATTATTCTTATAACAGGTAAATGACTATTGGCGTTCAAATACAAAAGTATTACTCAACGTATATTTTCTCATGAATGGAACGAGCTAGATCCACGAAAATGATGTCACCAAATTCATCGCATGATATTACATATGAAAAGTGAACAGGTTTCTCAATATAATATACTTATAATATAATATTTTTTTTTTCTATTTATGGGATTTTTTGATAAATTTATTTAAGAAATGTGCAGTATCTCGAGAACGGTTCATGCTAGCGTTCAAAAGTTTATGCCAATCGTTTTCTAAGGAAAAATTACATAAGAAATGTTTGTTTTCGTAACTTTATTAATTTTGATTTTTTGATGATTTTTTCAAAATTTTACTCGAAAATTTAGGGGGGTTCTGAATATTCGATTGCATTTGAAAACAATAGGCTTCCAGTATTAACGGATTGTGATTTTTGTACCAAATTTCATTCGAATCGCACCATTCATTCGTGAGATATCGTCTCCACAGACTCACTGACACACACACACACAGACATCACCTCAAAGATGTTTGATTCGTAATCAGGGATGCTGGAAACGTTCTCCCGTCGAAAGGAATCAGGGATCATGTCGAAAATTCGAATTCGAATTTTCGACCCTGTCACAATATTTTCCGCATACATTATTGAATATAAGAAAAGTAAAAATGTATGATGTATTCGACACAAATCCTTTATATATAGTACCATGTTATCAACTTAAATATGTCCATGATTGAGAATAACCAGCGGTTGTAGTTATATCGTAAAAAGATGACTCAATTACGTTTAAAAAGCCAACCGCAGAACAACAGGATAAAAAGTGTTATCCGGTTGGCTTTTCGAACGTAATTGTGTCATCTTTTTACGGTATAACTGCAACCGCTGGCTATTCTCGATCACGGACATATTTAAGTTGATGACATAGAACTATATATAAAGGATTAGTATCGAATACATCATACATTTTTTAGGGGGTAACGTGAGGTCCTGTTTACATGAATTCTTGCATGTAGTTTCAACCAATAAAGTCTTTTCGCCGCCTATAAAAATTTTCTTAGGTTCTAAAATTTTTTTAGGTTGTAATTAGGTTCTCTCTATTTCTAAATGGTACCGACATCCGGTAGTGTGGCCATGGCGTAAAGCATGCTGAACCGGTGTGAGGGGGGGTCACCCCCAAGCCTCCGCCCGCTTTTGGTACTATTCCTTTTCTTGCTCTTTTTTTTTTGTTTCATATTTGATTTTCAGATTTGGAACTTACCATTTGGATTTTATATACTGTTCAATGTTGCGAAGCAAAGTGGCGCTTTACTTCATTTGTAACTTCGTATTATTTTAGTTTTAGGGATTTGGTTTAAATGTTAAATGAAAGCTGTTTGTTTTTATAAAATAATAAATTTGCTTGTTTCTAAAATAAGATTACTTGTTATTATTCAATAATCTGTCTTAAATTATTGTATTATACTTTTATAGTATATATATATATATATATATATATATATATATATATAATATATATATATATATATATATATATATAATATATATATATATATATATATATAATATATATATGTATATATATATATATATATACATGTATATATAATATATATATGTATATATATATATATATATACATATATATATAATATATATATATATATATATATATATATATATACATATATATATAATATATATATATATATATATATATACATATATATATAATATATATATATATATATATATATATATACATATATATATAATATATATATATATATATATATATATATATATATATATATATATAATATATATACATATATATATGTATATATATAATATATATATATATATATATATAATATATATATATATATATATATATATATATATATATAGCAAATAAAATTATTAAGGAAAAAATAGGAATCAAGCCAACGAGAAAGCATTAATGGCCGAGGGGGATTGTGACCCCTCATACCCGGTTATAGCATGCTATTACACCCAGGTAACACTCCCGCTACCAAATACTTTGCCGAAACTTGATTTCCTAAATGGTGTCGAGCAGAAGACACTGACCGTGGAAGTGAGTACAAAACTCAAGTATCGAAGAAAAATCCGAAGTACAAAACCATAATGAAAAAGGCCAAGAGTCGTTTACAAAGGAGAGTGCAAACTATATATAGCATTGTACTACCACTAGGGTGCGCTATCAGTTAGTTCCGTGTAGGTGAATCTCACAGTTATCATTTCCAAAATCGATAACATCACAGGTGTGTAAAAGTTATATCCTTAAAATAGGCATTTCTTACATCGTTGTATACAGTATTATAATAATGTCTAAGGAAATTTGCAGGATAATGTTTCTTGATCGCCTCTTGCACTATTCTTCTGTCATTTGCAGTTCGATCTTTTTTGAAAGTATGGATTCTTTTATTACATTTTAGATGATTTACAATAATGTTTCGTAATACATTTTTACTCACATTTGAGTGCCAATCGATAACGTGGTTTATGCTGGTCTTGAAAGTATTTCTCTTGTCGTATAAAATGGTATATAAACAATTGTTTTTATCGTAAAGGATGCTAATATCCAGGAAATCAACTTGATTGTTATTTTCCGTGTGTGTTTCTATGAGATCCAAGTTATCTGGGTAGAAACTAAAGTCAAAGTCAGGCATTTGTTCGTATTGGCCCACAAGAATGTCATCCACAAAACGAAAATACGGTATTTCATTTAATATGTGAGTGCCTTCCTCGTATTTATTCAGGTATATGTCTGCAAGGAGTGAGGAACATCCTCCACCCATTGGAATGCCTTTGACTTGCTGATAATAGTTAGTACCGTTTAAATAGTATATTTTCGAACAGAACAATCCTGATCAGGGCTTTATATTTACTTAATATAATATATTCATGTAATTCATAAATCTCATAAATCTCCAATAAAATAATAAGATCATCAAGGTCAATATTATTTAAAAGATCTTTAAAATCGCAACTGCGGAATTTCAAAGGATCAGGGAAGAATTTGAGTTTTTTGAGTACTTCATAACTGTTGTTTACGATAATGGTACATTTATGCTTGATTTTTGTCATTACATGTTTCAGCAGAGCTAATAGCTTAGAATTAGCTATAGTCAGATAAGTCTTGAAACCGACCGTTACTGGACGGAATTTTACCGGGGTTTTATGGAGCTTCAGAATCAGGATGAGGTAAGGAAATTTAACTTGTCTTAAATCGCAATCAATCCGTTTATATAAGGCTTTTATTTTATTTTCTATAGTACGGCCTGTAAGGTGTAATTTAGAGTACATAAGTTCTTCTTGATAATGATTACTTAGAACTTCCACATAATATTTGATACAAGTAAGTGTATAATTAGAAACGACTTTGTCGGTATAAGTTATTACATAATTGTTGCAATATTTATTCATAATGTCTTCTTTGATCATGCTTTGATTTTTGTCAGTACGTTGCTTTCTATCAATACGTAAGTCATGATAGTGAAAATGGAATAATTCCGCAATATTAAATTTTCATTATTCAAATGCGTCCAATGGTACACTATATTTCACGGCCATCCTATATATAAAGTCATTAAGATCCTTCTTGAAATTGTTCACTACATTTGCAAATTCTTGAATACGGAATTTTGTTCTAAGTTGCAAAATAGACTTTAGGTAGATATCTTGGATGAAATTTATGTCCCCACTTTTGATGTGTCCATGATGATGATCGGTAAACACGCTGTTTTCGCAATTACATTCACTGGACTTGTACTTTTCTATATTTTGCCCAATTTGATTGTTGTTGAAAATTTTTCGACCATTCGTCTTAACAAATCTGTAAGCCAGTTTAATTTCGATCTTAGGTATGGCCATGAGGTGAGACATGTCTTTCAAGAATGCTTTAAGAAGTATTTGATCAAAACTTTTGTTTCTGAATGTTGTAACAAAATATTCTTTATTTGCCTGCTTTTTTTCTTGCGTAGTCAAGTCAATATTGAGCAATTTTGCTTTTAATTTGAACGTGTCCAGAAGTACTGCATAATTAGTAGTTGCTACATCTTTGTTCACAATTGGATCAGCAATAAATGGGTACGCATATATTATTTTCCATATACGTTTTAGATAACGTTTTGGGATTCCAAAAATGATATTTTTAATACAGCTGTTTTTACTGTCCGTAAACGTTTTAAGTTTCTCAATAAAATTTTGGACACGTTTTAACGCATCGTGAAAAGACACTTTATTTTTGCGTCCACCTCTTGACCATCTTGCAATCCGCTTTGTAGGTATATCTCGCAATACAGATGGTTGATATACGTTATTACAGTATTCAAAATTATGGGTATTACTGAAATTTATGGAATTCAGTCCGTAAGGATATGCCGATCCGTATTGTTTGATGTGCAAGTTTTTGCACCAAATTCTTTCATCCAATTATGGCACGATGTCAATAATATGAATCACTATATCATCAAAACCATGAAAATTAAAATGTCGTAATTCTATATTAGTAACAGGTGCGTCTTGTTTTCTTGTCTCACTAGTTTGACTACGATGAAGATTGATACGCAGATGTAAGCAATTCTTCGTTTGTCCTATATACTCTATATTGCAGGTCTTGTATAATTAGAATGCAATAGATGCAGTTGTACGATTTACAGAATAGGCGGTAATGGTTAACATTTTCAGCAATTTGTCCGGGGTCTGCCACTGGACATAATTTGCATCGTTTAGACGTGCATCTACTATATTTGAAATTCCTGATGTTCTTATAATAATAACGATATGAATTGTTAAAAAGGTTTGATCTATTTTGATTATAGATCCTGTCTTCAGAACATTTATACACATTACGGACACTTTTTTGTTTTACTGCTGGCCGTAAAGAAGGTTGCTTTGAGATAGGCTTGAAATAATGCAATATACTAGACATGGTAAGGGTAACGGGATGACGATCATACAGCTACCCTGTATCGCTGTATTACCGAGCATATACAGAAATTACTATATATTTGCCAGTCGCTAAAATGTAAAGATGTATTCATGATAAATATATATTCAATAGTTTATGACTCATATTGAGGAGTGGAAATGATATAAGATTCAGTCCAATTCACATGACATGACGTATCCAAATTTGTCGGATATCCTGTGTACAGCAAAATGTATCAAGATTCATATAACAAGTATCTCAAATCAAAGTGTAAACATAAAAAAGCATTGTATCCTTTCATTACAACCATGCAGTAAGTTTATACGTTTTTAAACTTTGTTTGGTCACAATAGCTCAAGGGATAAAAACACATAATCGTATAAGCTCAATCACCAAGAAGTAAAATGATTTATTATAAATATCGTTCAAAATTTAAAATCCCAAAATGTAAAACTTTAAAAAGGAACACGTCATTAAATATACACCCTAGAACACATACAACCTATATACAACACCAAACATAACGAGATTCAAGAGTTAAAAGTGACAAGTAAAACCCAAATCTAATCCGCCAAGCATATGACATCAAATGTCTATATACAAATACTTAAGTCAAATACGAGAAAGAACATTAACCATACTCATAATACATCGGAAATATTGCAATGAAAAATAAGGAGCGACTCACCTCTATTCTCTTTCCACGAAGATCAAAAGTGCCCACATACGGAAGACCACCACAACACGTAAATGGTCCGAAAAGCACCCAAGTATATATTGTAGATATGACATACGTGTGCGCAATGCTGCAATGGACGATAATCATAATATATAATATAATACAAAAGTAATCATATGAAGAAAACGAAAGCATACATAAGTATAAACAAGGCTTAACGTAGATGGTGCAATGCTGCACAAGTACTTAAAACAGTTATAGCAAATAAAATTATTAAGAACAAAATGGGAATCAAGCCAACGGGAAAGCATTAATGGCCGAGGGGGATTGTGACCCCTCGTTCCCGGTTATAGCATGCTATTACACCCAGGTAACACTCCCGGTGCCAAATACTTTACCGAAACTTGACTTCCGAAATGGTGTCGAGCACAAGACACTGACCGTGGAAGTGAGTACAAAGCTCAAGTACAAAGCCGAAGTAAAAAACCATAATGAAAAAGGTCAAGAGTCGTTTACAAAGGAGAGTGCAAACTATATATAGCATTATACTACCGCTAGGGTGCGCTATCAGTTAATTCCGTGTAGGTGAATCTCACAGTTATTTCCAAAATCGATAACATCACAGGCGTGTACAAGTTATATCCCTAAAATAAGCGTTTCTTACATCGTTGTATACAGTATTATAATAATGTCTAAGGAAATTTGCAGGATAATGTTTCTTGATCGCCTCTTGCACTATTCTTCTGTCATTTGTAGTTCGATCTTTTTTGAAAGTATGGATTCTTTTATTGCGTTTTAGATGATTTACAATAATATTCCGTAATATATTTTTACTCAGATTTGAGTGCCAATCGATAACGTGGTTGATGCTGGTCTTGAAAGTATTTCTCTTGTCGTATGAAATGGTATATAAACAATTGTTTTTATCGTAAAGGATGCTAATATCCAGGAAATCAACTTGATTGTTATTTTCCATGTGTGTTTCTATGAGGTCCAAGTTATCTGGGTAGAAACTAAAGTCAAAGTCAGGCATTTGTTCGTATTGGCCCACAAGAATGTCATCCACAAAACGAAAATACGGTATTTCATTTAATATGTGAGTGCCTTCCTCGTATTTATTCAGGTATATGTCTGCAAGGAGTGAGGAACATCCTCCACCCATTGGAATGCCTTTGACTTGCTGATAATAGTTAGTACCGTTAAATAGTATAACATCTGGGAAATGCCTTGAGGTTAATCTAAGTGCTGAAAGAGTAGTGCTGGGTCTTCAAGATGTTGCAGAAAACTGATGTCAAAAACTTGTTGCAGAATGATTTTCTGCAACAAGTGTTCGACAAGTTCTACTCTATATTGTACAGGTGTTTGTTCTGCTCCTTGTATGAAATGCAAAATGTAGGAACTCCAGAGAACTAAATCCACTAAATGCAAAAATATCTTCTTATAATATATTGTTCCTCGTTTCTTAGTGTGCATTCGTTTCCTTGGTGTAATTTCTCTCCCCGAGTTTTCTCGGGATAATATTTATTTGCAAGGTAGGCGAACACGAGTTAAATCGGGATAATCAGCGAAGTGGTTAAAAGTCAAAATGGGCACAAATGGATGAAAATATAGTTTATATATATCCAAAATTGTGAATTCATGGAGACACCAATTAGAAAACAGCAAATCAAAGCAGGATTCAGAGTCACCAGAAAGATGCAAACAAAAGACACAATGGAGAACAGCGCAGCCCATCTGAAACAGTAAACAAGCACACAATATTATAGTCCCCAAAACCCAATAGAAATTTCCCAACAAGGCTATTTCTTTTAATTTATTGATTATATATCTATTTTACTAAAAGAAGCAATAAAAGATACATATTTTTAAAGGGTCATATCTACAAAAGCTCGTTTTTAAATATTCCAAACGAATTATGAAATAAAGCAGCTTACAAAAAATAGTTCAATATATGATCAATTGTTTCAATTGAAACAAATTCGGATACTAAAGTCTTTAAAACTAAAAAAGAAAGTTTTTCATCTCGTCCCATCAAATATTGAATTTTCATTTGTTTGTCAAGCTTTACCCATTCAACATTCGTTGACTCGACTTTTGGCAGTTTTTTAAATACAAACAATGACTTCGAAGTTCAAGCGAGTTACAAAATATTTTAAAAGTTGTGTTCTATATTTAGACTTAGCGTAAGATTAATACTTTCTACTTATTTTGTACGGAATGAGTAATAGTTCTTTGTTTGAGTCTAATGTACATTCCCAGAATGAGCCAAACCAATAGATTTGTTCATAAACTGTGGGTTTTTTTGGCTTTGAAACAAAGACGTAATTTTTATTTTCAAAGTGATTATCAAAGATTTTTATTTTCAAACTAACTGACAAGAATTCAGAAAATTTAGTAGATTGCTGTCACCTATATTATATTCTGGTACTGATTATATTTTTGTACAATTCAGAAAGTAGGAACCTGCATCTTTTTACAAAATGGCCCGCAAAAATCGCCGAAATCTAAAATAAAAGACTGCATATGCTCAAACGTATGTATCAAGTAAAAGTTTGTTTCATACGTAACTTTTAACGACAAAAAGAATAAAATCAAGCCACACAACCCTAGGACTAACCGTTTTCAAGATATTAGTTCTTTAGTATTTTTGCCACGTCCCATTTAAAAATACGTCCAGTCCCCAAATGAAAAAGAAAATTTAAATAAAACTGCACACTCAGTTTAATTTTATATACTATTTACCAGTCTTATTTTGCATAATTACATTCGATTTAAAGAATTATAAGAGAAAGCGTGAGACCAGATTAAGACTAGGAACATGTGAGATAGTTTTATGTTCTTTATTTATTAAGACTGTAATGTTGGACAATGACAGTAGACGTACGGACGCCAGTTTTTACAACACTTTGACCCGAGAGGTCAATTAGGCCATGAACCTAAGAGGCTAAAGTGTAGACACGAGATTGGCTGAAAACGTTGACCAATATGCATGATGTTTAATCGAGTTGCCCTAAAGGCGACGAATAGTAGTTGAATGAGCGTTGCAGACCTCAGGCAAAGGGAGCGGCAACCGAAAGACGCTAAAAAAGTGTATGCACGACTTCTACGACAGATTAGAGCAGAGATTCAGCTAGCCACAGAGAGGAGAGGAGAAATTCAGCAGAGAATGACATGATGATTCCGTAAGTGTGTGTTCCACAGAGATTCCACAAACAGTCCACAAAAATGTCTTGATAAAGACTTCAACAAAATGAGCAGATGCAGTACGAGTAGGAGCATAATACTTAAAGTTAGCGCCAGTACGATATACACTGATGCAATAGGTGTGGTCAATGTCCAAAGACGAAATTGAAGTTATGTGCCCATTAATTATTGTAGCAGGTCATAGAACATCTTGGCAATAATAACTCACTGGTCTCACATATCCAATCTCACATGTCTCATCTCCTCCGCAATAATAGATAAGCATTGTAATCAATTTAATAATTAAACAAATGTTGTTAATAAATAATATTACTTTTAAAAGTTAAAAAATGGTACAATTAATTGAGTAGCATTATGTTAAATATTATATTCCAGGATTCGCACTGAAGATAAATAAGGTGAGTTTAAGCGGCACACAACGCAATGTGTTTTAAGGTTTCACGATTTACCATCAACGGCTATATTTAAGAGATAATTAATTTAATATTATACTTTTGATAACGTTTCCAGCACCAGAGAGAGAAGAAAAAATAAATTTGAGCCAAATGGAAAAGTAATGTGCTGCTCCCATTAGATAATTTTTTATAATAAATTAAATTTTTCAATAACTTTAACATACAAACATACTAAACAAACTTTTTGTGCATCACAATTACACCGGTAATAATAGCGTAGTAATAATAAGATTTTGCACTAACACAATACAGCTGCTAATTGGATTTCTTCAAACAAATTAAAATCACCCCAAAACCTTATGAAACGTCCTATATTTCTAAAAACACGAAATTAATTAATCTCTATTGAAAACTATCTCAGTGAAAACTATGAGCAAGAAATTCGTTTACATTTGATAAGAATATTTTCCAGATAAGGTGGAGAGTTTAATGGATAAACATATCTGGAATATGTCTCTGCTCCGCTTTCTCATTCTATTATTATCATAATTAATATCAGAGTAAACGTGCATAAAATGTTTTCAGAGATTTTATATATACTTTTGATTTTTTTTTATATTTGAAATAAAAATATATGTCTGCAATCATTTAAATGATTCAAAAGCACCTCAAGCTAAGTTTTCAATATTTTCTAAAACAAGGGTGTAATAAAATTAGCTGGAGTGTACTCAACTCGATTCAGAGTCAACTTCGACAATAACAGCTTGCAATTTCGTCCCCGTTGTCCAACGGTAGAGCGTCGGATAGCCAGATCGGAGATCCAGGGTTCGATTTCCGGTTAGGACAGCAAGGCTCTTTGCAACTTAGTTGTGTTTTTTACACTTTTTGTTTGCAAATTTTGCAAGAAAAAAAAATTAAAAAATGTGTGTTCTCGGTCCAAATGTTTGCAGTCATATCATGTTAGACTCCATTTAAGGGGACTCTGTAGGAGACTTCATTTAGGGGACTTCATTTTAGGGGAAAATCTTTAGATTCATGCCAAATATGGAAATATAGCCTATTTGGGTGTAACTTGCCCCCCCCCCCCAGAAGGGGCTGACAATGTCACGAACCCAAAAATTGAATCGGGGCTATTTTTCATTATAATGATTAAACTTGTGAAGTTCCGTGATTACTGAGCCATAAACACCCTCTTTTACACATACTTACGTTAAATTTTGTCCTATGCTGCCATGTTCATATTAATTAGAGTGGTGCACAACTCGACCTTCTTATACCAGAAATCAATTTTTTTCGAATTTTATAAGAGCAATTTTGAAAAATTGGCATCGTGGTGTCCAAATTGTTACAAATATAGCATGTTACCCTCCACTTTAAAGAGCTTGAAGAAATATTTTGATTGATACCATACTTGCCAATGTACCCCCTCGGGGAAATTACTTATCCCCGTAGGGGATCTAATGACGTCACGAACAAAAAAAATTGATACCTCTTATTGTGATATTTGGATCCTGACTGATAGCCGCAATGCTATCCAACATCTGAGTAACTGGACAATTGTTGGAGATAGAACTTCACTTTCGATACTTGAGATTCTCAAAGATCTTTCTCAACGGCATGAAGTTTACTTTCAGTGGGTACCGTCTCATATAGGACTCCTGGGGAATGAGACTGGTAATGCTCTAGCCAAGGAGGGAGTCTCTCTTCCTTCTTCTTCATGTGACACTTTGACTTACCTTGAAATCTACTCAAGAAGGAAAATTTTAAACGAGATTCTATGGAGAACCCCTCCTATACACACCTGGTATGACAGGAAATCCCCTGGTGGTGCCCTTACCGTTAAGGGCGACAGAAGGCTGCAGACCACCATTAGCAGATTTGCCAGTGGACATTTAAAGTGTCTTACTTTTAATCAGGGGCAAAAATCTTATTCTTCTTGCTCTAATTACAATTCAGCAGAGGCCTCCCCTGACCATCTTTTAGGCTGTCTGGGACTTGCTAAGGAAGATTTTTATAAAGACCCTTTATTGGTTTTTAATTTCATTGTAACTTTTGAGCTCTTGGATCTGGTCTAGCCTACGGCTAGTACGGGCGGAATAAGACACACAAAAAAAATTGTATCGCAGATATTTTTCCCAACAATGATTGAAACTATTAAATATAGTGTTTATTGAGGCTTAAATAAACGTTCTTATGCATGATTATGTCAATTTTCTCCTATGCTGCCATGATAAAGAAATATAAAGTTTCGAAATATTCACTCGGATTCAAAAAAATTATATCTAGTTCTAGATTTTTTTATAACAAAGCCGATTTTTATAACAAAGTTTCTTGAAAATAAATTAATATTTGTGGCTGCTACCGTATACACAAGGAATCGATCACAGACAGACAAACGGACATCACTCCAAAACTAGTCAAATCGTGTTGAGGAAGGTTTTGGCATCGAAATATCGAAATCGAAAATTTTCGTGATAATACTACATTTTCGATACCATGCATAAGAAAGTAAAAATATAAGATTTCGAAGTTTTTGCTCGAATTTCAAAAAATTCTCTCTAGTTCTAGATTTTTCGATAATAAAGTCAAAAAATCTGATGTAGGCAGCACATGACATTCCTTATATAATGCAATGAATTTACTTCTTTAACGGTTAAAAAGTGATGAAAATATCCACGGCACAGTGTTTGTAATTGTACATTTTTTGCTTTTCCGGATGACAACATGTAAAACTATCTCATATACAATAAACTTATATTTTACGCAGCTCTAAATTAATAATTATCAATACTGATGATATCATCAATAAGCAATATAGTCCATATATTTACATATTTTTATAATAAATTAAACAATTAGGCGTCATCTTCATTAACTTGGCGTCAATTTTGCAATTTTGACAATAATTTCATCAATGTGGACCTAAATATCTCCAAGTTGGAGATATTTAGATAAGCATTTCTTATATAATAAAAGCTATGCCTATAGTACACGTATGACGGAATTAAAATTTTTCAAAATATTGCATCCCAGTTGACATCTTTTTTATCAATTTGGGGACAATTTTATCAATTTGATAACATTATCAATTTGACAACATTTAAAAAAAAGCGCCAAATTGACGATATGCCGCCAAAATTCGTCTACAGAATTTCGTTAAGCATTACAGATGGAGAAATAGGTTATTCTTATAGTTCTTATAGTTCCAAAATATGGAATTTTCATCAATTAGTTTCCATTTTCATTGATTTAGCGTCATTATTATCAATTTAGCGATTTTTTCAAGAATTTATCGATAAAAAACTCGTCAAGTTGGCGATATTTCGCCAAATTTGTCGCCAAAATTTTGTCAAGAATTATTGTTGGAGAAATAAGCTATTCCTATTGTAGATAAACGGCTAATGGCATCCAAATACAAAATTATTACCCAAAGTATATTCTCTTATGGTAGATTCTTATATTTTTTCCAAGATATTGAATTTTCAACAATAGTCTTCATTTTTATAAATTTGGTGATAATTTTATCAATCTGCCAATATTTTCGTCAATTTGGAAACATTAAAAAACTCGTCAAGTTGGCAGTATTCCGCCAAATTCATCGCAAAATATTCACTGAGCATTATAGATGGAGAAATATGTTATTCTCTTATAGTACATAAACGAATAATGGCGTCAAATTACAAAGCTATTAACCAAAGTGTCTTCTCTGGTGAATGGAACGAGCTGAATCAACGAGAATGATGATAATAAATTTATCGCATAATATTACATATGAAAAGTGAACAGCTATTACAATAGTTAATACATTTTTTTTAATTTTATGTGATTTGTTGATATATTTATTTGAAAATGTGCAATATCTCGAGAACGGTTCATGCTAGTATTCTACAGGTTATGTCAATCATTTTCCACTGGAAAATTACATAAAACATGACTATTTATGCAACTTTATTGAATGTTTTAATTTTTTGATGATTTTATCAAAATTTCATTTCAAAATTTAGGGGTTCTGAATATTCGATTGCGTGTAAAACAATAGGCTTCCAGTTTTCACTGATTATGATTTTGTACCAAATTTTGTTCGTTTCATTCATGATCAGGGATGCCTGAAACGTGCTCTCCCGTCGAAAACTCGAATTTGAATTTTCGACCCTGTGCCAATACTTTCCTTAAACATTGAACTATGTATATAAGGAAAGTTATATAAAGTTTTGTAAAAATACATTAACATTTATGACAGCTATTGTGCACACAAGATATCGATCACAGACTGACGACAAACTACAGACATACATCACTCTTAAAAGAGTGTCCTTAAACGATATCAAACTATATTGTATTGGCATCAAAATCTCGAAAATGAAAATTTTCGTGAAATTAATTTTTTCTCTGTGCTGAATTACTTTCCTTAGATACATAGTATAATGTATAAGGAGAGTATTGTGACGCGGTCGAAAATTCGGATTCGAGTATTCGACGGGAGAGCACGCTTCAAGCATCCCTGATCACGAATCAAACGATTTTGAGATGATGTGTGTGTGTCAATGAACCTGTGGAGACGATATCTCACGAAGGAATGAAGCGATGGCAAAATTTGGTACAAAAATTACAATCAGTAAGCACTGGAAGCCTATTGTTTTGAAACGCAGTCGAATGTTCGGAACCACACTAAATTTTGAAATGAAAATTTTGAAAAAAAAATTCACCCAAAAATAAAAATCTTTAATAAAGTCGCGTAAATAGTCATTCGTATGTAATTTTTTATTAGAAAACGAGTGACATAAGAATTAGAACTCTAGCATATACCGTTCTCGAGATATTGCACATTTTTCAAGTAAATTTATCAAAAAATCATATAAAATTAAGAAAACATATAAATTATTGTGAAATATATTCATACGTAATATTATGCGATAAATTTCACATCACCATTCTCGTGGATCTAGCTCGTTCCATTCCCGAGAGAAAATACTTTGGGTAATAGTTTTTTATTTGGAAGCCATTAGTCTTTTATTTACTAGAAGTATAACCTATTTCTCCGTCCATGACGCTTGGCGACGAATTTGGGGAAATGTAGCCAACTTAACGGGTTTTCTCAAATGTTGCTAAATTATCAGAAATATAGAGAAAATGACGCCAAATTGATAAAAATGACACAAAATCAATGAAAATGACGTTAAATCAATGAAAATGAAGACTAATTAATGAAAATTCAATATCTTGGAAAAAATATAAGAATCTTCTATAAGAGAAGATACTTTGGGAAATAGTTTTGTATTTGGACGCCATTATAGTCGTTTAGCTTCTATAAGAATAACCTATTTCTCCGTCCATAACGCATGGCGAATTTTTGGAGTCAAATTGAGCAGAATATGGTCATTTTGACGAGTTCTTTTAAATGTCGTCAAATTGATAAAAATATTGCCAAATTGATAAAAATTATGTTAAATTGATAAAAATGTCATCAAATTGATAAAAATGACACAAAATTAATGAAAATGATGACTAATTGATTAAAATTCAATATCTTCGAAAGAACATAACAAACAACGATAAGGATAACCCATTCCTCCGTCCGTCCGTAATGCGTGGCGAAAAATTTGGGGGGATGTCGCAAATTTGGCGAACTTTTAAATATTGACAAAATTAAGCTCTCCAAATTGATAAACATATCACCAAATTCATGAAATTGACACTAAATAGGAGGCAATGCTAATTTTTAATTCCTTCATATGACGAGCATACCTTCCTGTATACAAAAAAATGCGTTTTTCTCAGTTTGTTTGTAACACTTAACGATACATATGGTGAACTTACCGAATAATCCGAAATATCGTCAACTTGACGATGTTTAGCCCCAGATTGAAGAAAATATCGTCAGAATTGCGAAAATAACGCCAAATTAATGAAAATGGCGCATAAATGATGAATTTATTATTAAAATACTTTATAGACTACATTGCTTATTGAGGATGCTATCAATATTGATAATTGTTAATTCAGAGTCTCGTAAAATATAATTTATTTGGGTACGAAATAGCTTTACATGTTGTCATCCGGAAAAGCCCCAGATGTACAATTCAGCGTTGCAATCACTATGCCGTGAATTTTTTCATTCTTTTTTCACTGTGAAAAAAGTAAATTCTTTGCATTCTATAAGGAAAGTCATGTGCTGCCCACATCAGATTTTTTATAGTACGAGAAAACAAAAAAAAAAGTCTCTGAAATGTATACTTTATAAGAAATAAAATACCAAATACCATGAATTTTTTCACATTCCATTATATTAAGAATCCTATGACCCTTTATTAACAAAAGTGTGGAGAGGTTATATTCAGAACACCCCCCCTCCC